>JAUPFT010000036.1:67500-357710 GCA_036936625.1 Parnassius smintheus behrii | reverse complement strand
CGGCACAAATAACTCGTTTATGTATTACAAAATTAATTTATGTGTGACAATGTAAATAAATATAAATCAGTATGAAAAAATATCACTTTCAACTTATTTAGACCACGGTATTACTCGATGTTGTGAAATTCTCCTGTATTCTGGTGGCGATTTCATACTTGAAGTCAACATAGACGCACCCAATACGCTACTTTTTAAAAGGATGGCAACGCAACTTGTAATTTACCTGGCGTTGCCGTTGTTTATGGGTGGCTGCCGGCGTTTACCATCAGGTAGGTGGGCTGTGTGAACGCTTGACAACCTTATTCTTTAAAAAAAATCATAATCGTTGTTACCCTCTTTCGAAACTTTTTTTTATAAAAAAAATCCAAATACTTTATCACGTGATAGTGGCATTCGTATGTAAATTCATCATCCCATTTGTTATTCTTAGGGTCGTAAGAGCTAACTACGGGATAAGCCAAATATTTTTGGCTTCTTATAGTTGGCGGTATAACGACCTCGTTTATGTCAGGTGTAAAATCTGACGGAAAACTGCGTCAATGAGGCAAAACGTCTAGTACTGGGTTAGCCCAAACACCTGTAAATCGTGGCAGTTAAAACTAATCCTCCCTCCATTTTTGAGGCTTAGTGAACTTTTATAAAGTAGAAGAATATGTAGAATTGAATAGCATGGAATCATTTTACTCAATTTAGATTAAGAAATGTTTATTGAAAGTCATTACAGTTTTACCACCGGTTCGCAAAAAACCTCTATATAGGAAAGAATTACCAAGAATCCCAGCGGCGTATAAATAACTACTTGCACCTTGCGGGAGCTCACAACACCCCAGCCAAACAAACTGAAACATTTTCATATTCTTATCCCACGTAATACGAAGGGCGAGAAAATGATTAAACGTTAACTTTAAACAAAAAGGCGGAGCAGGATGCTTTGGCGTGATGAAGAAACGCCTACAGTCGGAAACATCACAGCCATTGGGTGGAGTTGTCGAGTTACCTAATGAAATTTATTGTTGTACAAGTATGTCTCATTTTCAGCAGTTTCAAAAAATTGTTTTTCATCTTACATTTTCCCGAAAATTATGAAAATTACTTGAAAGTAAGAAAAGTAAGAGGCTTATGACACCAATATAGATTTTATCACTTTTTTGTAATTACTAAAAGCCAGTACTTGAGTAATATCTCACCTGATGTTAAAAGTTATGTAGCCGTAGATGGCAAAACTACTTGAAAATGACTTAGCTTAACAGAATCTATTCGCGTTCGCTTTAAGGACATCTGCACTGTATTAGGACAAAAATACAATTGCCGGCAAATTATTCCACTCCATTGCTGTAACGAAGCAATGTAAAAATTGTTCGAATCTCATTAAGTTAGCATTAATATGTGTATTAATGCCTAGGCGACGTTAAGGACGGATGACGTCTACACAATCTAACTAAATATCTACTAAGTGTTCCCAAATTATTGATATATCTTAGACGCTTTCATAGATGTAGTATTCCGCAAATACTAAATTCAAAAAGAACTGTACGTATAAATATCCCCAAAGTTAAATCCATATTCGGCAAAAGGAATTATAATAACGTAGCTCCCAAGTTATATAATATTCTAAATAAAACAGTATGCACAAGAAAGGCTTCAAATCATGCATTTAAAAGTATGTTATATAATTGGCTTAAAGAATGTGACTACTCGTATGATAAATGCGAAAATTTAATAGCTCCATATGAATAACTTTATGTGCAGTGTAACAAACACGCTACTCACTCACCCACATACACTAGCACTCACACACACACACACACATACACACACACACACACACACACACACACACACACACACACACACACACACACATACACAAAGAGTTACTGAATGGGAAGGAACTGACTCCTGAAATACAGGGTATCCTAGTTTGGGAGTCAGGGCTCAATGATGTTGTATGAAATTATAGGTGTAAATTAAAGAAATTATTATATTATATTATATTAAATGCAAAATTGTGAAAAAAAATGAAGTAGTTATCGAGCTCAAAGCCCAAACAATCTCATTAGTCGTATTTTATGTCATGCCAAGCAAGTAATAATACCGTAATGTGTAACCGTACCGTAAAGTAATGTGTAATTAATGAATGTAATAATTTATTAAAAAATAAATAATAATAATAAAAGTATCGCAGTTGGCACAGCTAACAAAGTTGATCCAATCTGCGCAGAACAAGCTAAAAATATCTTTAAATAAAACAAGAGGGGCTCAAGAGAAATATTGTTACCTTCGATATATGGAAGGTGTAATGGATGACATTTCATGGGTGTCGTTAACAAAAATCTTTACAAGTCCACTGCCGTTCTAAAAATTTATCAGCTAGCATATATTCGTTAGAAAACTTGCCTATACATATCATCCTACTAATCCATCATAGTCAATACTACTGTGGTTATTGCAATGCAGATTACGAGCATGGCGATTAAGGCAAATGCTTCCAGCTACGGGAAGTTTCGTTTTTAAAGCTGGATCGCTGGATATAGACAGTTAATGTGAGGAATCGTTATCACATAGCTGAAGAACTTCAATCAAACCGTTCAAAATTTTTAGATGAATTTTTAGATAATTTAAATCCAAATATAGCAGCCAAATATATCAAATTCCGCACGGGCCGAGCATCTGTATTTTTTTTTGTAAAATTCATGTATATAAAGTTTAATACAGACCCTTATGATACAAGAAAAAGTCCTAGTGTGGAGGCAACGTTTTACAAAATAAATAAGTACTTTACTACAATATATTGCAAAGTTACGAACACGACTTATTCTAAGCTTACCGTTCATTAATATTTCCTCTTATTTCCTTTATAAGTTGTTACTTTTATCCAGAAGGAGCTTTCAATTGCTTTAATTAAATCTTTAGTTGAAACTAAACTAAGAAATCTTGGGATTATCTAATCTTGAAATAACGCATCACATAAGAAGTATATTACTGGCTAAAAATTTAATCTAAAGAGAAAACGTTGTAGAACTGTGTATTTAGTTTATAAAAATCTACTTAATATAAATTAAATTTTTTAAGATGGTAGTGGTCTGGAGAATAATAATATTTTCCAGACCACTACCATCTTGTAATAATAATATTATTATAGTAGTTTGTAGGACTTATTTTCTGTCAGCGTGTCAATCTGGGTAGTTTCCACGCTCTTACTTATTTTTACATCAAATAGCAAATAGCAGCTTGCTCTGGTGTGTTTCGGTCTGAAGAGTATAGAGAGCCGGTGTAGTAACAACCTGTGAGGCATAGCATCTTAGTTCTCAGAGGTGACAACGCATCCGTGGCCTTCGTTTTGAAGTTGACTGCAGTGGTCACATGCCATCAGGTGGAATGCAAATTAGTTTGTCACTTAACTACTATAGAAAAAAACTCTTGTGCCTCTGTCGCGCATGTTCTTTATTCAAACCCTGGAATTCATCGTTAACAATCAGCCGTACCATAAATAGATCAAGGAGACAGTCAAGTCAGTCACCTTGTAATAAGAAATACATTACTCCTTATTGAACTGTGGGATGTGGGAGTCGTAAGAGATGATCAGTGATCTATATTATGACGTCCTTTAACTAGAACCAGTGTACTTTGTAGTACGTAATTGACGAATGTGAAAACAAACGACAGGGAGCAGCGTCAAAATTTAAAACAAAACATTACTCCTATACTAGGATTTTTTTCGCATGGTGAAGGTAATGTTTTAATAGAATAAGGGAGCCAAACCTGCACATAGTCCACTTCATGGTAATTAGATGGCATATAGGCATGTATTCCCGATTAAGAATCAAATTGCAATGCGTTGTCACCCCTAACGACTAAGACAGAATGCCTCATTTCCAGTAAAAAAGGTCTTCGGATTTCTACACACACAAAAGCTGCTATTTTGCGCTGGTATTCTGTGAGAGCGTGGTTCTACCCCATTCGTGCTATAATCATGACATAGCTGCAGCGTGGCTCTACAAAGTAAAAAGTGTTCTACATTCAGATTTGGTAAATATAGTCGCAGGACATAAAATACTGGCTCCGTGCGGTGTTTGAACACGTCTCAACCACTGTACTACCGAGCCAACAATATCTGCTATTTTGATGCCCAGTCGACCCTCGTCTAGCAATGGAATTTTACAGACTAACTAGGGAAACATAGTTACTAACTATGAACAATTTATTATTTTTCTAGATTCAGAAATTTAAGGAGTTAAATGAAACGCGATATAATTCATAAAATTAGGTTTATTCCATATCTCTTAACTTGTGAAATGGTTTTTTATTTTATTTGCCTTACAAGTAAGTATCTGTGTGAAATTTGTTAAAGCATGTCTAAAATTGGTAGAACGACCGTGGTAAGTTAATTAAGCCTTAAGGCAGCCGGGAAATGTTTGATGATCTTATGATTACCGGTTTTCCTGCGTATTGTTTATACGAGTATCTTGTTCCGCTATCTTTTGTCTTCAGTTTTACAAGTTATGAAGATTTTTTTTATCTTTTAATACCAAGTAAAGGCGTGTTTTTAAAAAATAAGGGGCTACCATTGGGAGGACTTTTTGCGAAACCAGCAAAAAGTCCTCCCAATGGTAAGTGGATGCTGTGTCCCGTAGACATTCACATCCATTCGCTCAGAGAACCAAAATACAGATGTGTTGTCACCTCTGTGAATAAAGATGAAAAGCCTCGTTTCTAGTAAAAGGGCTATCCGATTTTCTTCAGTTACAGGAATACAGCAGCATTTTTCTGCTTTTTTACGTTATTATTCTGTGAGAGCGTAGCACTGCGTCGGTTATGCCGCCCTATTTATGTTACACGCATAATGTAGCTGCAGCTTGACTCTACCACGCATACAATTATGTTGATTAAGGTAAGAAATTTGGTAGCACAGGGAGCGTCCTTATGCAACTATATTTCTTATATAATCCAAAAATGTCACAGTATGCCAACCACCAGTATTTGTTGCCGGCGGAGTAATTTTCTGTACTCATTTCTCAGAGTACCTTTGTTTGTACGAAAAGTAAAACATTCCGATAACATGAGTGTTTTCAAGGCAATTTTTTCAGAATATTGTTGGGTTAAGACAGTATGATATACAATCTACAAGTAGAGCTACTAGGTGGGATTGTGTACAGCACTCTCTAATACATAAAAACACGTGCTAGAAATGCGTGGCAGTCTACCGTTAAAAATGAGAGAAAGTCTGTTCTCAGAAATGAGACATGCGCATTTTTTTATAGTGAAGCCTGCATAATCTTACCACATAGCTCACCTGATGGGATTTTTGGGAAATTTGTGACGCAAACACCTACGTTTATTATCGGAAAGAATTGAAATGCAGATGCGTTGTCACCTCTAATGGCTCCGCCACATAATGTTCCCCGAGCTGCTCATCGCTCTACTCCTCGCGCTGCCGCGATGTTGCCCTCTCCGCCCACACACTGTTCTTCTCGCGCAATCAATCGCGACGCTTCACATTACAACACAATCGATGTTGAAACTGTGATGGCAAGCGCACTATATGCATATTTAGTATAGCTAATTATATCAATGTTATAAAAAATACAGGTCGTCGTCCTCGCTAACGGATATGGTGTATTCATCACAATAGAACGGTGCTTCCGTAACGAACGTTCAATTCGAAATTCGTTCGTGCGATTATGTGGCCGATAACTTGCGCTCATATTGCTCCCGCGCCTAAAAAAAACCAACAAAACAGGGAGCAATGGGCGTGACGTTCGGAATGACGAGTATTGTGGCCACACTACGTCTCTGCTTCTTATCCTCGCTCCTTCCCTCGACACTTGACACAAGTGTGTGGCAGCAGATTAAAATTTATCTGTATTATTTTGTACAACACATTGTACAACCTAAGCAAAATATTGGTCCAACAACTTACGAACGATTAAGCTTTTGTAGATTTATTTCTAACTTGTCTAAAGTTGCCGAACATATATATTTTTAATAGTCGTTATAACATACGTATTATAACAGTTGTATTTTCATAAAACGTATTCTAACGGTAAAAGAAAAATATTTCTTGAATATAAAAAACGATCGTAAAGAAGTCTGGAACGCCTCAATAAATGATGTAAGCCTATTACACTTATATCAATGTATATATATATATATATATATATATATATATATATATATATATATATATATATATATTAATTGATAAACCTTATGAGAAGCAATTTATTATTCTTTAGGGGACGTGACTTTATATTCATGGTTTAGAAACATTCTCTTAGTAAGAGTTAACTTACTTACCGAGAAACGACTTAAACGACGAAAGTACTTTTATTACGCGTTCAGTAATTTTTTTTTTAAATTTTTTCACAGATGGGCGGAGGCAGTAGAGTTCAAGGGGGAGGCATTGGCCGTTAGTTAGGACATTGCGAAGACCTGCGATCGGGTTTGGCACAAAGCGCTTCTTTCGAAGCTCCCTTCCTATGGGCTTCCCGAGAAATTGTGCGATTGGATCACCAGCTTTCTTGCAGATCGGAGCATCAAGGTCGTTGTAGACAGTGCAACCTCCGATTGTAAGCCTATTAATGCTGGTGTTCCACAGGGCTGCGTGCTATCGCCAACGCTGTTTCTTCTGCATATCAATGATATGTTGCATACCCGTAACATTCATTGCTATGCAGATGACAGCACTGGTGATGCTCTTTACACCGGCCGAGCCAATATTTCTCGGGGAAACGTCTCCGAGTGCCGGGACAAACTTGTGTCTGAAGTCGAGTCTCTGCTGGACAGAGTCTCGGATTGGGAGCGACTAAATCTAGTCCAGTTTAACCCCCAGAAGACACAAGTTTGCGCGTTAACCGCTAAAAAGAACCCCTTTGCCGTATCCCCTCAGTTTCAAGGCACTACCCTTGTTGCCTCAGCCAGTATCGGAATCCTCGGCGTCGACATATCGAGTGACGTGCAGTTTCGTGGTCACTTGGAAGGGAAGGCCAAAGTGGCCTCTAAAAAGCTTGGCGTGCTCAGCAGAGCGGGACAGTATTTCATGCCGGCACACCGCCTGCAACTTTACAAGGCGCAGGTTCGGCCGCACATGGAATACTGTTCCCATCTCTGGGCTGGGGCTCCCCAGTACCAGCTCCTTCCACTTGACCGCATCCAGCGCAGAGCAGCTCGAATCGTCGACGACCGAGTGCTTTCCGATCGGCTCGATTCACTGGCGCTGCGAAGAGATGTTGCATCTATTTGCGTATTTTATCGCATCTATCACGGGGAGTGCTCTGAGGAATTGTTCGGATTAATCCCAGCCGCCAAATTTCGTGAACGCACTACGCGGCAAACGTCCCGATACCATCCACACCATCTGGATGCTTGGCGGTCCACCACTGTACGTTTCACAAGGAGTTTTCTTCCACGTACAACCTCTCTGTGGAATAGTTTACCACCGGCGATTTTTCCGGACCGATACGACCTGGGGACCTTCAAGAAAAGAGCTTATTCCTTTCTAAAGGGCCGGCACCGCACCCGCAATTTGGTGTTGCGTTCGATCATGGGCGGCGGTAGTCACTTAACATCAGGTGAGCCGCATGCTCGTTTGCCCCTTCTTCTATAAAAAAAGTAGCTAATCATCAATCTATTCATGAATTCATAAATTCAGTCTTTAGGCCTTACACCTAGGCATATAGTGTGAGTGTTTGTCTGCAATATCGAATTAACTGCCTTTCATAAAGCTGGAGGGGTTATTTGCATAAAGGCATGAATATTTTATTTTTATTTCCGTGTGTCTTGTGTTTCTGTGTATTGTGTGTGTCCGGGCTAATTTTCGTAATGGCCGAACTGATTGTTATAAAACTATACGAACAGATAGAGAGCAATACCAAGAGGGATCCAGGCTATATTTTAATCAAAAAAAACTTGAATCGTTTTTTAAAACCAACAATTTTTTTAATAAATGTTATTTGATAGTATTAAATTTAATTAACTCCACATTAATAGATCTTATACAGGCAAAACCAAATCCGATCGCATGTTTACACATAAAATTAAAAATATTATTGAATGTTATTGACTTTATAAAGTTTCTCAAGTCAAAATACTAATAAATATTTTAATAATATTATAAAATACTTTTAAGACACTAATTTAGTTTGAATGAATTACGCAATTAACAAAACCAATATAACATATCCTCGATACTAGTTTGACATTTGTGTTGATTAATCGCATTATGCGTAGCGTAGCTAACTACTTTAACTACGCGTTCATTATAATGAACTCATTGTGTCGTTCATCCCTCAAGTGTTATTGATAAAATCCAACAAATAAATGAAAGGAAAGTCATCTGTTTGTTATGTCAGAATAGCAGCTATTCACTAAACGCATATGAAAGTATATACGGTACTTATAACAAAAATAAAGGACAATTTTTTAATTTTTTTGCCTGTCCGTCTGTTTGTTCCGGCTAATCTCCAAAATTGCTGGACTGATTTTGACAGGACTTTTTCTGGTCGATAGCTGAAGTTTTAAGCGATAATTTACACGATTTTTATTTTCTATAAAGAAGGAGACAATAAATTGAAATCCATTAAATTGTAATAAATTCCACGAGGACAAAGTTGCGTAGAACAGTTAGTTCATTCTTAATTTTTTTGTTACAAAGGGTAGTACTAAAGGGTCATGTCGAACGCAAAGATGTTCGATCATACTGTGAGCCCTCAAATTAATGTTTCTGAATACGACTGTATTTATATTATGACCATATAAAGAGATTGAGAGATTAAGAGAGAGATTCAGATTAAGACAATTAAATAAAATAAATAAGAGCCTCATATCCATGACTCGAATATCATTTATCATACAAGAGTATGGACGACTAAACAAAAATTATAACATGCTAAGGCCACGTTTCCACCTAAATTCTGAAAGAAGTATCCGACAGTCGGTCTGACAGTAGCTTGCAGATTTAAACTACGTAGCAAGCGCACTCACGACAGTTTACCAAGCATTTCCTGCGAGTAGCTGCGAATGTAATTAATTGCAAACCTAAACATTTTTACATGCTTATCGGTCTAGTTTCGTATAACTCGCAAGAAGAACATTCGTTTTAATTTACGAACCAATTTACTCATTTAGATATAGCATTATTTACTTCGTCATATTTTAATAATTGTCATCAGCAAATTCTATATCACGGTAATCCTCCCCTACGTGAGGCTGCGTAAGGTAAGTTATTATTATATACAAAAAAGAGAAAGGAGTTGTTATCACAGTTGTCGAGAAACCCCTCGTGAAACCGCATTGATTTTAATGTAGTAACTTATTAACGTTAAAATAGTGTAACTTTTAATCAAGAACATTTAAAAACAATACTAAGTGTTGGCAGTACAGAAGTAGGTCTAAAATTGGCGGGGTTATTGGACCTTCTTTGTTACTACCAGATTTAAGTAAAAGTATTACTTTATTGTGGTTCAGTAAATCATGGAAAAACACCAGATTCAATATTTGTATTAAAAATAAAAGATATTTGAGGTGCAATATTACTTTTTATTAAATACAAAAAATATAAAAAAAGTTCTTTAATTGATTTAATTATGGTTTACAAAGTTGCTAGCTTGGTGATTGTTTAGATCCCACCTTTTTTTGATAATAAAATCTCATTCAATTTGCAAATAATAGTTTATTTAAATGTTAATAGAAAAATTATAATTGAATTTAATATATAATTGAAAGTAAAGTTATTTCTATAAGTTTTAATACTGATTATGATAACGTACTTAGCGGCAATCACAGTCTTTTTATATTATGTTTGAGTTACGTTGATACGGTTATTAACAACTTTGTCGACATCGAATATCGACAATATTTAGTTTTGAATTTTTTTTACACATAAGTCGATGTGTTTTCTCAAGTAACCGTTTCCTTCCGTTGTTGAAGTTGATGACAGAAAACAACATAGTAGAATGAAATGATGTTTATTATTATTTTAAATCTGTGTATTTTATATTAATAAAGATTAAAAAAAAATAGAATATTTTGTTCCCCAATTTATTATAAATTTTAAATAGCACACACTATTGCAAAAAAAAACATATTTTCATTTACAGAAAACCTCTGTCCTGAGAAGAACCAGTATGAAACCCAGCGTTACTTTTTATATGTACTACAAAGAAATATTTAGGTCATATACACGTACATTATTGAAACAAAGTAATAAGGTTTATATGTAATTTATTATAAAATAATCAGTAGTTATCCCAATAGTTGCAAATTCTAGTTTAAGGTATTATTGAATATAAAAGAACTTCAAATTGTTTTGTCATATTCTTCTATGTCGACTTGACTATCAATACCTACCTAAGGTCACTCTAAACGGTGTAGATTTAGATTATGTTAGGCAGGTTAAGAACCTTGGCTTAATTTTGGCTGACGATCTAAGTTGGGTGCTACAGGTTAATGAGGTCAGGAGACGTATTTTTGGAACTATGCATTCATTAAAGCTCTGGCAAAAATTTATTCCTCAGACGGCCAAGGTTACGCTAGTCAACTCTCTGTTGCTTCCTATTTTTGATTATGCCGATATTGCCTATCCAGATATAACTGAGGAGCTGCTTAGCAAACTCGACCGTCTGCTCAATCTGTGCATACGCTATATTTTTGGCCTGCGCAAGTTTGATCATATATCACAATTTCGCTCAAGACTTAAGTGGCTCGACATCCGTTTTCGCCGGAACACACACCTTCTAACCACTTTGTATGGTATTCTTCACAATCCTTGTTCCCCAGTTTATCTAAAAGAGCGTTTTTCATATTTAAGCTTATCCCGTTCGATGACCAACAAAACTCTAACTATCCCGATGCATAAATCTGCATACTACTCGGATTCCTTCACGGTATCATCAATTACACTTTGGAATAACCTTCCACGAGATTTAAAAGATGCTCCTTCAATAAAGACATTTAAACGTAAGCTTGAGGCATATTATTTAAAATTACTTGATTAATTTTATTATATGTTTATTATAATTTCGTATACTATATTGTATGCTTTATTGGTTTAGTATATATTTTATTTAAATATATATGTATGCATGTATATATATATATATATATATATATGTGTGTATGAGTGTATATATGTATAAACTAACATATACATAATATTATATAACGCGTTTTGAATAGTATGAATAAATAAGTTAGTTTTTCTTTCTCTCGCGGCTCTACCCATAGCTCTCACCACACTACAAAAGGTTAGCTGGCAGAGAATGCCTTTTCGGCATTAAGTTCGCCTTTGTACCAAATTGTTTTGTTTGAGTGCAATAAAGAATTTTCTATCTATCTATCTATGTCCCGGAGGATATTTAACATACATAAATACCTGTTTGAGAGAGTCTGAAAGTCAGCTCGGGTAATTAGTCGTAGAATCGTTCCTGGAATTTTCGTTGACTTAAAAATATTAAACAAATTTAACCTTGTCGGAGAAAATAGTTTAGATGAATTTTAAATTAATATTTAAGAAAATGGATTTGTAATTGAAGTTAATATGATATAATTTTAAGATTGGCCGTGTAGTGGCGGTTGAGAATATCCACTACCCCATATCTTTCCGTGGGTGTCGTAAGAGGCGACAGAGGGACACAGGCAGGAGATGGGGAGCAGTATCTTCCTGATAACAACAGTGATATAATAAAAAAACTGCAGTTGCCAACCCGCTCGCCAAGCGTGGCAACTATGGCAAATATCCCCCCATGAATAACGACGCAAACAAACGGCCCCCAGTCCCCGGCGGCCCCGCTAATCCAGGCTACGGTGGCGACCATGGTAACGGCGGGGCAGGGGGTGCTAAAAATCTCCGGTGGATGTTCGGTTGCCACCTACGACAACTCGACCTGGCAACATGTAACGCACGCACCCTGAGGACTGACGAGAAGATAGAGCTGGAAGAATAGGTAGACAAGTTGCGCTGGCATATTATAGGATTATCCGAGGTTGGAAGAGAGAGGGAGAACACGGTAATCCTCGAGTCCGGCAACTTATTCTATCACCAAGAGGGCGACCATCTGTCCCAAGGAGGTGTCGGATTTATCGTCCACAAGTCTCGTCAACAACGTCGTAAAGATTGGGAGTGTGTCGACGAGGGTCGCGTACCTGTTACTCAGAATCACCAAACGGTATTCGCTGAAGGTCATACAGGCTTACGCACCAACCTCGGCACATCCCGATGAGGATGTGGAGGAAATGTATGAGGATATTTCCAGAGCCATGCATTCCTCCAAGACCCACTACACGGTGTTGATGGGAGACTTCAACGCAACACTAGACACAAGAGAAAACGGTGAGCTGAAGCTAGGGAAATTTGGAGTAGGGCAACGGAACCAAAGGGGCTAGCAGCTGGCCGAATTTACGGAGAAAGAGGGACTCTTTATGATGAACTCTTTCTTCCAGAAGCGGCCCCACAAGAGGTGGACCTGGTCGAGCCCCAACGGTTCGACAAAAAATGAGATTGACTTCATTATGAAGACCATACGCCAACTGTTCAGTGATGTCTCAGTGGTCGCAAGGTTGAAAACTGGCAGCGATCACCGAATGGTTAGAGGCACACTGAACCTAGACGTTAAGTTGGAGAGGTCTCGTCTAATGAAGTCAACGCTCCGTCCCCCTCGTGCTCTAATCCAGAATCCCGAAATCTTTCAGCTCGATTTACGTAGCCGCTTTCGGTGCCTAGAAGATTGCAACGCAGTGGACGATATGAATGACAAGCTCGTGGAAACTGACCATGCGGTCGGAGCTAAGTTCTGCAAGACCCACCGCAGAAGAACACAAAAACTCTTCGATCACACTCTTAATCTCATGGCTGTTAGACGGGAGATGAGGCTGCAATCGTCAACAGATTTGACAGCATACAGGCAACTGAACAGACAGATCTCCAATTGCATGCGGCGACACTTACGCAACTTTAATACTGCTCGTATTAAAGAAGCGATTGAGCGGAACCAGGGCTCCAAAGTCTTGCCAGAGATCTGTCTGCCAGAAAGAGCCAACTGTCAAAGCTGAAGACTGAATGTGGCGGCATCATTTCCGGGACACCTGAGATTTTGAGTGAGATTGAGAGATTCTATGGGCAGCTGCACACATCATCGTTGGAGCCACACACAAGTGTGAGTAACGATCCAAGAGCAAGTCTTATCCGACACTATTCCGATGATATCCCGGACGTCCAGCACCTTAAAAAAAGCAGGGCCCCAGGCGGGGATGGAATGACAGCGGAGCTTCTGAAAGCGGGTGGAACACCAGTACTTGACGTCCTTCAGAAGCTCTTCAATTCTGTCTTCCATGGTGGCACTACTCCGGAGGCGTGGAGCAGAAGTGCGGTGGTCTTGTTCTTTTAAAAAGGCGACAACGCTCTATTGAAGAACTACAGACCGATTTCCATTCTGAGCCGCGTCTACTTGCTGTTTTATAGAGTCATTTTTCTAGAGTCATGCTTGCACGCAGACTCGCCGACTTCCAGCCTCCCGAACAAGCCGGTTTCCGAAAAGGCTTCGGTATCATAGACCACATACATACCCTTCCGCATATTGTACAGAAGACCGAAGAGTACAATCTTCCACTTTGAGTGGCGTATGTGGACTATGAAAAAGCCCTTGATTCCGTCGAAATTTGGGTGGTGCTACAGTCCCTTCAGCGGTGCCAAGTTGACTGTCGGTATATCGAAGTGTTGAAGTGTTTTTACAGTAGGCCTACGATGGCTATCCAAGTATAGAACCAGAGTTCGAAACCTATCCAACTGCAGAGAGGTGTAAGACAGGATGACGTTATATCCCCGAAACTCTTCACCGCTGCGTTGGAAGACGTTTTCAAGCTACTGGGTTATCTATGGGGCAGGCCTATGTTAAGTAGTGAACCGTAAATAGGCTGTAAGGGTAAGCAAATAACTGATAATTGATGATAATGAATTTTTTTTTCAATAAAAATTTTCCCGCTTTCAACCAGACTATATAAACTATTTTAGCAAGAAATATTAAATATTTATAAGTTTTCCAAAGATGGTGAAATAACCATTTTAACCATTTCGTTTAAGACAGACTTAGACTTTTTCAGGTCTAAGATGCGAGACGTCTGTGTCTGCCTATTCGCCTCTCGTGAATATGGGAATCTTTCAGCGAAATTGTCCATTGTCTAGAAGTTGACTTTTAATAATATTTTTAACATAAATACTTCTCAGAGGAGAGTCAATTCTTTATTAAGTTCGGTATTATTTTCCAAACAATAATATTAATAAAAATATTCTGTAGGTTTCTCCTTCATTTTCATCAGCCACAAATAGTCCATCGCCCATCATGGGCCTCTCCCGTTATGAAAATTCTCACACAAGTCGACGTCTCAGACCTTTGACGTGGCTCCCTTCGCCGGACTAGGATATACACCTAGCGTAAACGAGTATAACTATTTTCTTTGTGTTTGTCGGAAGTTATAAGACTTCTTAGCTAGGCTGGCATTTTCCCATTATTGCTGAGATTTTTTTACGCTGCCACCACGTGGGCATAATTGTGGCTGATGATTTAATATTTTCAAAGTTTTCTCCACTGTAGTAGGTTTATAATAGTTGAAACTTTAATATAATTAATAAACAATTTAAAATAATTAATAAAAACTTAAATAAAGCACGTAATTTTATTTTAATATGTGTATCTTACCTAATAAATTTAACATCGATGATTAAATTTTTATAATTTATAGCGTCATTATTGATTTTAAAATGTTTAAAAATGCTGATGCTGATAATAGACATTTCAACAATATCTTCACAAAGATTCTCAAGCCCTAACAAAATACAATAATTAAATTTTGCTATGAAACTTTTATAGCGGCGAGAATGAAATATTTTATGCTTACATGTGAGTTACATAACCCTTGTCTTATAGAACTCACATGACGTAAATTTTGTTTATTTATGAATGGTTCCATTTTAATTTGGACTTAATGTCTTATTTTTAGCGAGCTATTATAAGCACTTTCAATGCGTAATATAATTTCTAAAGAAAATGTTCACCATAAAACCATTTTAGACCACGGTAGAGCTACGCTGTTACAATAATTTAGTTTTAGGACAAATGGGTCGAGGAACGTACACTATCTCACAGAATGCCCACGTAAAGTAGCAACTTAATCCTGCTGTGATAGTATGATGAGTGTAAAGAACCACAGATTTTTTAATGAAATCGTGGCATCTTATTCGTTGAGGATGGTTCAATGGAGTATACAGGTGGATGTCTATGGAGCACAGCATTTACTTACCATCAAATGGAAGGTGTGCACGTTTGTCATCCTTATTAATTAAAAGAAAAAAAAAACAGATTAACTGATACACGCAAACGAATCAGTAAGCTGAACTAGCATTGGGCCGGTCATATATGTAGCTCGATGAACCAACAACCGATGGAGGAAACAGGTTGTCGAGTGATAGCCTAGTAGTGTAGAGCGCCCCCCCCCCCCCCTCCACAAGTTGGAATGACGACTTAGGGACTTTCAAGAAAAGAGCCAACTCCTCTTTAAAGGGCCGGCAAAGTATCTGCAATTCCCCTGGTGTTGCAGTTGTTCGTAGGCGGCAGTAATTACTTACCATCAGGTGAGCCGTATGCTCGTTTGATCCCACTCCTATAAAAAAAATAATACGATTGTACCTTTAAAAATTAATATTCAGGCAACAAAAAATGAAAACTTTATAATTTAACATTGTAAGGTACTCAATATCCATGATAAAGGCCAATATCAATCATTAAAAAAACAATCCTTTAACATCGGTATACAACATAATGTAGTCTCAAACAAAATTCAGATCCGGAAAGTAGCTCAAAAAAATTAATTACAATATAATCTAAAAATAAATATAGTGAACGCACCAGGGCATACATAATACTTCACTTAATAAATGATCTGGATAATAAATTAATAAGTGAACTTACTGAAGTTAACATAAAGTATAAATTAAAATATTATTTCCTTAACAATTAATAGCTGTTATTTCTTTTTTCTTTTTTTTCGATGTGCCGAATAGAAAATGTATTGAGTGTCGTGGGGGTCGTAAGAGATAACAGAGGGAAACGAATCAGGAGATGGGCAGCAGCGTCTTACTAATATCGACAAAAAACTGCGTTTGTCAACCCGCTTGTCAACCGTGGCAACTATAGCAAATATCCCCCAACTACGGAAAATCGAGGCAATCTATTGGGAAGGCCTAAGAAGGGCTGAGAAATGTCAGTTCTTAATTAAGGTCGGTATTATTATTCAAACAATAATATAAAGTCGAATATTCTGAAGTTTTCTCCTTCTTTTTCATTAGACCTAAAAATCCATTGCGGTTCATGGGCCTCCCCTGTTATGATGATTGATGCAAATCAGTGACAGTTCCGGACGTCTCACATCATTGACGTGGCTCCCATCGCCGGACAGGGATATACGCCTGGCTTAAACGAGTATAACCATCTCCTTCATGTCTATCGGAAAGCTATAGGACTTTTCTGGTATTTTTCCATTATTGCCTAGTACCACGACTGCAGGATGCAACGGGATATTAGATTATCTTAAGCTGCCACCAAACGAAATTAAAACGGCCGATGATTTAATATTTATGAACTTTGCTCCATTGTAGGATGTTTAATATTTGATATTTTACCATACGAAACATCGCACCATTGAGCTGCGATGCGATTTCGTATGGTACGGGTGGGAAAGCATCTTCATTTTGATTCTTAATTGAGAATAAATGTTGATTGTAGATGCCTATGGCTCACAGCATCCACTTACCATCAGGTGGACTGTGTTTTCGTTTGTCATCATTATTATTAAAAAAAAACTCTAAGTCACTGCTCAACAGGTACACAAACGAAGGAATTTTGAACCACATTGTTACTATTTATTGTATTATATTATTTATTTATTGTATTGTAACTATTGTTATTGTAAGCAATTCGCTAGAAATATTAAAAACTTTTACTGATGCTTACAAAGTACAATAATTATATTTTGCTATCAAGCTTGTGTAACGGTGAGGGTGAAATATTTTACGCTCACGTGTTAACGTTCTCTTTTATGATTGACATTAAGTATATTTTATTTATGTACGATTTCTTACATTTCAATTAGATTTAATTCGGGTCTATTGTTTTATTTTTAGCGAGTTATCAAAATTTTACTGCGTAATAGAATTTCTACACAAAATATTTTAAGCAGAACCCTTTTATACTTGAAAGAAGTACGCTGTAATTATAATATAGTTGTAGCAAAAATGAGTCAGCTTGACCGGGTAATGATCACACTCTTACAGAATATCAGCCTAAAGTAGTAACGTTGCTGGCATATACGTAGCAGTGTAAAGAACTGGAGAACACATTCATTGAAAACGAGGCATATTAGTCCACAGGGGTGCCATTTCATCTGCATTTTGATTCTCAATCGAGAATAGGGGTGGATGTCTACGGGCCATAATATGTTTTTACCATCAGATGGACTGTGTGCTCATTTATAATCCTTATTATATAAAAAAACGACGGGTTGCACTTCGGGAGTGCTGGAAGAATTGAAATCTTGAATATTAACGTTGTGCATTTTTGATATTTTGGAATGGTTAGGGAATAATTTTGCACGAATTGCTTTAATTATCAGTATAAAAGTACTATCATTTATGTGGTATAATACAATATTTATTTATTGCGCTGTCGTACACAACTAAACGACACAGTAGGCGCAGGCATACATTTTCGCCGCGCCGTAGAAAGAGAGGGAGATACTTCCTCTCCCACGCCGCGCCGGCTATCTCTTTCTCCCCATCCGTCTTACGCATTTTTGATCAGGGTCACGTGTCCTGACGCGAGTTTAACATTTTTTACCCGTTACAAAAAAGGGTACAACGCCGCTAAAGAAGTTTTCACTTCAAAAACAAAGTAAGTGCCATAGCCCAAAGAATTAGCAAGCAGAAATAGCAATGGGTTTGTCATATAGTTCACAGAGTCCACCACCGATATAACCGACAACAGAAGAAAAGTTCTTGAGTGGAAGCCTAATATAGGAAATCAGATGCTCCTTACGAAGTCACTTACCTAATTAAATTGAAGTCGATAGAACTATTTTGTTGTCGAGATAACATTATATGTTCAAAGGCGACAACTTGTCTTGTCTAAAGTCTAAACAGTCGTTAGGATGGTGTTAATTTAGTATCAATAAAGGCAAGAGATTTAGAGGCATCATATAATTTAGCAGCGTTTGAATATTTAGTCATTAGCATAAATACGAGTAGCATGTAGGTCACTTATGTGAATGGGATAAAGTCGGTCTGCTTGCATGACATTGCCACGTTTGTTAAGTATCGCTGTTAAAACACGTGTCATTGTTTAGACGATAATTAGGATGGCCAATTCAAGGATAATACGATATTATGCATACTAACTATACGGACAGTAAACTGATATGATTCTCCGGTGCATTTAGTAGATATAGGCGTTTAATAAGGAGTTAATTTCCATATGAAATTAACAGGATCATTACAAATTGTAACTATCATATCGATTAAAAGCTACAAAATTAAAATTAAATTAACTTCAGCAATTGAACAATATTCAAAACGCTTATATCAGTACATCAATCAGGTACCACGTTCATCATGCTTTCTTCAAATATTTATATTATTATATATAATTGTAATGTTGGTAAATACGACTTTAAATGATCCAGTAAAAATAAAATTAAAATGCGGGATTAAAACAACAAATGTAAGCGGTTCAAAAAAAAAACAGAAATAATATGCAGGGTGACCAGAAAAATCTGGTCTATGCGACCACGCGGTGGAGCTGTTATAATATAATTTCCAACGTTAAATTAACTTCAGCAATTGAACAATATTCAAAACGCTTATATCAGTACATCAATCAGGTACCACGTTCATCATGCTTCCTTCAAATATTTATATCATGATATATAATTGTAATATTGGTGAATACGACTTTAAATGATCCAGTAAAAATAAAATTAAAATGCGGGATTAGAACCACAAATGTAAGCGGTTCCAGAAAAAAAAAACAGAAATAATATGCAGGAGAACCAGAAAAATCTGGTCTATGCGACCACGCGGTGGAGCTGTTATAGTGTTATATAATTTCCAACGATGGCTTAAGCCCCAGTTATATAAATAAATAAACAAAGGACCAGCGGATAATTGCACGTTCAATACCAAATGAGTTCACCTGATGGCTTCGGATGCTATGCGGCGGAGCGCTCCACTCTTCTTTTAAGATGCGGTGTTGACGTCCAAATTGATAGGCTTGCGGCAAGGTCTTGTTTGCGGTATCGCTCTAGCTATCAATTGTACTAGTTCTATAGGTTCTTATTGTAGTGTGTGCTTATATATTAGAATAGGAGAGGAGAGAGAGAGTTATAATAAATCTACACTCAAGACCACTAGACGTATTATTATTTATTCTCCGAATCTCCCAACATTGCATTGTGCCCCTGCCAGGCGATGTGCTGCTACAATGCAAGCGCACCGCCGGGACCTGCATAAGAAATAAAGTAATTAATTGAAGAAAACAAATTAATCAAAATAAATATATGAAAATAATAAAATGAACATAATACGAATATAAGAAGAGACTACAATTTTTTCGATACATCGAAGTCGATTATTTACTCAAAGAAAAAATGTTATAGAAAAATGAAGAAAATACCTGAAAAACAAATTATACAAGAAGCTCCAGTAACATTGTTTTAATAGCAAAATCAGGATTGACAAGTTCCAAGAAAAAAAATTCCAAGAACAGAAAACTTCTTAGTCAAAATTCCTTCAAAGGAAGAGTAAAGAAGTTAAGAAAAAATGAAGCTTACGAGGAAGACTAGTCCCAACCACATCGGGGAGCTAACAACATCTTCGAACGCCAGAGCAGCAGAAGGAAGTCAGGGGTACAACGAGCGACTAACCAAGTTCTGTAGCTGGTACAAGACATCTCGAAAGCACCGAATGTAAGTTTAATTATATAATAGTGTCGATGTCTACTGTCAAATTATTTTATTACTTGTATAATGTTATATACAGAATTGGGGAAAGAATTTTTTTAGTTCATTCATTAAAAAATAGGAAAAACATTAGTACTATTAATAGAAAAATTAAAAGTTACGTATTATACCGCAATAATTAATCGGTAAATAACTACTTAACAATAATAATATTTGTTTTGCAACAATATGGCTGTGCAATGGTGTTTAAGTGCAATTTAGTTCTACATATTCCACCATAGTAATGTGTAAATTTGAATGGACAAGTAACTATAACAATATTTATTGAAATTTTAACAACGTATAAATTATTAAAAATTTTTTTAATTGATAAATTATAACTTTCTAATTAATTATGTAACAGCGTCAGAGGAAAAACCAACGTAAAAATATTATTATAGTTCAAAGTCATATACTTGTTATAATAATTAGTTTGTCAATCATTATATATTATAAATTGCAAATGTTACAACCAATTATTTGTTTCTGTATTTATGTCAAATTTATTAATTCCTTACTAAGCAATGTTCAAAAAACATTTATTTCTAAGAATGTCGTTATCGTATATCTTCTCCTAATAAAGAATAACAATAACATTTAAAAGTACATAACACCAACATATTATACCATCACCAGGGCGCGGACCGCGAACTCAAAAAGGTCGTGAGTTCGAATCCACCATTCGGCTACTGGCGTAAAACACTCGTAACACAAGCAATTTAAGCTTACCACGAGTAGTTAAGGGGAATAACAGTTTTAAAAAGAATTATAGACGTCACTTACTAAGCGAACAATTACTGTCATAATCGTATTATTCTTACTAAATCACAGGGCTGTTTCATAAATAAAACAAATAAATATTGCCAGTAGGCGGTAGTAGTTTTATAAGCTCAAATAAGTTAGGCTCAGTAAAATAAATATTATTTAATACTTTGTTGTTATTGTTACGAGCTTGAGGTTCGTGACAATAAAAATTGCCGATAAAATTACCTAAATTAACACTTTAATTTACTTTACACAAATTAAAGTTAAAACACTAATAATTAAACATAACAAAATAATTAAACACACTAATTCACTTAATTCCGCTCCGAAGCTTCGCTTGTGTCGCCGAGTTCAACTCTGTCTCGATCGCATCTTGCGCCACCTATTTATTTAAATTAGCAAAATATCCGGAATGTTCAAGTAAACACGCGTAAGGTAACGAGAGTTCGAGTATAGATTTTCTAGAAACTTAGTTCTTCGGGTGGCGCTGTTGGTCGAAAGATTTGTGATGTCATAAACTGCAACGCTCCCCTCGCTCTCGTTCCTGACACTAGATGGCGCTAGTTGCGTCGTCGACTGGAGTGCGTAACACTGCCCCCTCCTAAGACATGCTCGTCCCGAGCATTATCGGTCCCATAATAACGCGCCAAGCGATCCACATGGACGATCTTAGGAGTCCCTCTTGCGCCTTTCTGTAACGGCTCCGCAATGTCAAGGGATGTCCTATCCCGTGGTGCACCAACATTGTACAATTTCGATGTTCCTCTACTCCGGGTCTGAGGTCCCCTCTCAGCCGCACAACTTGTACATGTACGACACCAATCCTCGACATCGTCACGATAATGGACCCAGTAAAACTGTTCTCGGACCTTCAGTAGAGTTCGTTTAACTCCCAGATGGACTCTTGAACGACCATTATGGCACAGCTGTAGAACATTCGGCACTTTAGCTTTAGGGACAACCATTTGTAAACGACAGCTGTCTCCTCGACCATTGTCCCATTTACGGCACAGGACTCCATCCTGAAGCAGCAAGCTGTTCCATTGGGCCCAATAGCTTTTCGTGGTTGAACTCATCGCTGAGACGTCCCTCCACTTAGGCTTGGTAGGACGGGCCTTCATCCATCCCAGAATCGGCTTGATGTCCGGATCTTCCTGCTGTGCATGTCGTAGGCTGTCCTTCCACCCGTTGCTGAGGTGGTCTGTCCTGAGCATCCTCACGGATACCACTTCCTTACTCTCTTGCCTAGTACAATGGTTGCAATCTTCAGGACAAGGTCTTTTTGACAATGCATCTGCGTTGCCGTGAGATTTCCTGCTGCAGTGTCTGATAGTAAAGTCGTATTCCTGCTGCTGCTGGGCGGTGCTGTTAGCCGCACTTCCTTTCTGAGACCGTCCACCTTCCCTTCCTAGGGTGTGCTTAGGGCAGCTGGACCGAAGATGGCCCCTTTCCCCACAGCCATAGCACCTAGGGCTGTATCTTTTATTGTGGTCGTGAACCGTAACTGCTGTAACCTCCCTAGCGTGAGGTGAACGATGATCCTGTCGCCGCCAGGCAGTGCCGTTAGCTACACTACCCTCTCGAGATCGATCAACTCTCCTTTCCACGGTTCGCTTAGGGCAGCTGGATCGAAGATGGCCCTTTTCTCCACAGCCATAGCACCTAGGGCTGTATCCTTTGTTGCGGTCGCGAACTGTAGCTGCTGCAACCTCCCTGACGTGATGGGAACGATGATCCTGCCGCACAGCTTCCACTTCCAGTGCATGGGCCAAGGCGTCCTTAAGCGTCTCGTGGTGCCCGAGCCTCACAGCAGCTCTGACTTCCAGGTCGCGGATGCCATCGATGAATGTCTGCACCAGGTTCCCTTCAATGAGCGCAGGTACAGACCGGTATGCTCTTCGCACCAGCTTCTCCACCTCTAGAGCCCACTGCTGCAGGTTTTCGTTGATGCGCTGCACACGATCTTTAAGCTGCGCACGAAAGACGTGTTCCAGGTGAGCATCGCCATATCTCGCCTCCAATGCTCATAAGTCACTTCCTCACCTGGTCGCGCAGGCCTAGTGTGAGAGCAGTCATGGCCTGACTTTTATTCCAGCCGTTCGCCTTCATAACAGCCTCGAACTGGATTTTGTAGGCTGACTAGGAAGAAGTCCCGTCGAACGGTGGCACCTTGAACCCACGTAGGGAAGGTATTGTAGCTATTACGGGAGCTGTAGTTCCATCTCCAAGTTTGAGTTCGTCCAGTGATTTCTTCATGTCAGCCAATTACGTTGTCAACCCGATTGTTTACTTGGTCGATTCTGGTTTCAGCTTCCGATAGGCGGTTGTCATGTTGAGCAATCTTATCCTTCACCTCCCGTGTCTCTTTTCCGAAAGTAGCGTGAAGGTACTTCATGAGGAGTATCTGCTCTTCCAACCGACGGGCCTGTTCCTCCTGTCGGCAAGCCTGTTCCTGCAGCATCACTATCAGAGCACCTAAGTCGGGTGCTGCAGATTTAGGAGCTACTGATGGGCCTGCAGCCAGTGGCTGGCCCTCCGACGTCTGCGGCGTTGCACCACCAAATCTTCTTTGGTCCGTCTCCTGCTGGCGTTGACTTCGGATACGGACACCCTCCGTTTCCTCCTTAGGTAAAATCGACATGATTTTATCCCACTTCTGACACCAATTGTTACGAGCTTGAGGTTCGTGACAATAAAAATTGCCGATAAAATTACCTGAATTAACACTTTAATTTACTTTACACAAATTAAAGTTAAAACACTAATAATTAAACACACTAATTCACTTAATTCTGCTCCGAAGCTTCGCTTGTGTCGCTGAGTTCAACTCTGTCTCGATCGCATCTTGCGCCACCTATTTATTTAAATTAGCAAAATATCCGGAATGTTCAAGTAAACACGCGTAAGGTACCGAGAGTTCGAGTATAGATTTTCTAGAAACTTAGTTCTTCGGGTGGCGCTGTTGGTCGAAAGATTTGTGATGTCATAAACTGCAACGCTCCCCTCGCTCTCGTTCCTGACACTAGATGGCGCTAGTTGTGTCGTCGACTGGAGTGCGTAACATTATGTTACTATTAGTTGTATTGTTGCAATAATTATTAATAATATAAATTTTATGGAAAAATTTATGATAATTGTTGTATTATATTATTATATTATATATTTCTTAATTATTAATTTGGACTGGCTAATACTCGTAATACTCGCAATACTCGCAAAAAAAAACCGGCCAAGAGCTTGTCGGGCCACGCTCAGTGTAGGGTTTCGTAGTTTCCCGTCCGTCACAATAAGTGTTCCCACCTATGAGTTTAAATGTGGGTATCCATTATGTTCGCGCTCCAGCAGCACTCCGCGCTCCTGCAACTGCTCTCGGTAGTGGGTACTGTTGTTTCCATCCAAGTTCAAAATGATTTTCCTAGAAAGTCCTTATAAAGTTCTACTTTTCAGATTTTTTTCGTATTTTCTAAACTTATGGTTCAAAAGTTAGGGGGGGGGGGGACACATTGTTTTTTACTTTTGGAGCGATTATTTCCGAAATTATTGACATTATCAAAAAATGATTTTTGTACACCCCTATTCAACAATATACCTTTCCAACAATATAGGTTAGTTAGGGTTGAAATTAAAAAAAAATCACTTCCCACTTTACATATAGGGGGGCTACCCTAATAAAACATTTTTTTATTTTTATTTCACCACTTTGTCGGCGTGATTGATACACATATTGGTATCAAATTTCAGCTTTCTAGTGTTAACGGTCACAGAGATTAAGCGAGGACGTACAGACGGACAGACAGACATGACGAAACTATAAGGGTTCCTAGTTGACTACGGAACCCTAAAAACACTCGCTAATACTTAGGAAAACACGACATGTACTCTAATATGAACAGTTGTTAAATGTAATATAAGCAGGGATGCGCGCGTACTGTACTCTTCATTTGTTGGGCGCTGGCAGAATAACAGCGTTGTAGGCAACTGCTACATTTATGCTGAGCTAGAGCCCATTCATTACTACACTATGTAATTTTGGTTATTTCTGTGTATACTGCTCGCTGTAACTATATTGGTGGTAATGAATAAATGTTTTATTATTATTATTATAGGGGTATCTGTATAGTTTTCTCATCTGGTTGGTTTCGATAAATATATAATTATAAATTAAAATGAAAAGATAAATATACATAAATATCAATAAAATAAAATAAATACAAAAAATACACAAATAAATAAAGATCCAACTAGATGGACGCCCTCGGCAGGGG
Source organism: Parnassius smintheus behrii (assembly GCA_036936625.1). Lineage (NCBI taxonomy): Eukaryota > Metazoa > Arthropoda > Insecta > Lepidoptera > Papilionidae > Parnassius > Parnassius smintheus. Next base: position 332,640 of record JAUPFT010000036.1, on the reverse strand, counting down.
AGACCAAACGGCCGAGGGTTAGGGGGAAAGGGAAAGAAACCGACGGACGATGCGGGCGGTATCGAGGACCACTGCCTTCTACATTTGAGTCCGGAGCGGTCCGTCACGGAGTCCCAGTCGCCTCAGATGACCCGAGAGGCTGACTGGGATTAGCCCATTCGCAGAGACGACTACAGGAATAATTTCGGTCGGCCGACCACCCCACATGTCGGTCACCTCGTGAGCCAGGTCCAGATATTTTGTTCGCTTATCTCTTTCGGCTTTCACGAGGTTCTCGTCATACGGAATGGTAATGTCGATCAAAAATATCCTTGACTGTGCCCGGTCCATCAGCACAATATCAGGTTTATTCGCAGGAATAGTCCTGTCTGTGATGATGGCCCGGTCCCAGTAGAGCCTGGCGCGGTCATTTTCAAGCACGGCTACCGGCGAGTACTTGTAATACGGCAATTTCCGGTCCACGAGACCGTATTTCAGAGCGAGCTCCTGGTGTAGAATTCTGGCTACTAGGTTGTGCCTGTGCAAGTACTCAGAGTTAAAAAGCGCCGAACAACCGGAGATGACATGCCTAAGTAACTCCCCGGGATGGCGACAAGCTCGACAGACGTCGATGGTGCCATCCTTTAGGATCTATCTCCGATAGTTGTTGGTCTTAATAACCTGATCCTGTATTGCACAGACAAAACCCTCGGTTTCCCCGAAAAGGTCACCGAAACCTAGCCAGTTGAGGGAGACGACTGTATCTACAAAGGGCTCATGTAGAGCCCTGTAGTATCTCCCGTGGAGCTCCTTCTCCTTCCATACGGTCTCCCGGTCGGAAATGCTAAGCACTGCTAGGTCCTGCCATTGCTCGTTGGCTAAGGATAGAAGGGTAAACCATTTATCACTAGAAATGACGTAATTATAGAATGGATCATCCGATCTCACCAGGAAGTAATGACGGAGGTTGCACACTTCACGATTATGCATGGTGAGCGCGCTCAGAAAGCCACGCCCACCATGCTTTCGCGGCAAGTACAGCCTCATTACCGACGATCTCGGATGATGCATCCTATGGGACGTCATGGTAGTGCGGACTTTTCTATCCAGGGCGTTAAGTTCAGTCTGAGTCCACCTGAGTATGCCAAAGGTATACATAAGGACAGGTATGACCCAACCGTTATATGCGTGTGTCTTATTCACACCGGACAAAAGGCTATTAAGCACTTTGGTCAAGCGTGCATAAAACACGTCGCAAACTGACTGTTTCATACCAGCCTCATCGATACCGATGTTCTGTGACATACCCGGGTATCGGTATGTTTCAGCCTCGGAAGGAGTCCTTAAGTTGACGGGCATAGATAAATCTATGCCCTCAGAGTTAGCAACCCTTCCCCTTTCAACATGGAGGACCGCACACTTATCCGTCCCCAGCTCCATTCCAATGGAATTGCTAAATTTACAAGTGATTTTTAGCAATTCCATAAGATGGGAGCGACTGGAGGCGAATAACTTGATGTCATCCATATAGAAAAGGTGGGTCACTTTTGTCCCCCCTTTCCGTAGCTTAAATCCCCTCCCGGATCCCTCCAGTAAGGTACTGAGAGGGTTCAGAGAGAGGCAGAACCAGATTGTCGAGAGGCAGACTCAGACAATCGCCCTGGAAGATACCCCTTCTTATCCTTATGTGGTTCTCCGCAGCCATCATCCGCTCACCCAGATGACGAAGGATCGTACTCCACTGCTCCATACACTGCTCGAGGAAGTCTCTCACTGTACAGTCTATCTTCTACAGCTCGAGGACTCTCTTTAGCCATGTATGGGGTACCGAGTCGAATGCCTTTCTATAGTCTTTCCAGGCGGTGGAGAAGTTCCGACGGTTGCGTTTCACCACTTTGCCAATGACCACGTCAATGACGAGTGGTTCCTTGGTTCTACACCCACCGCCCTGACATCCATTTTGAGCGCGCGACATCACCTGATTTGAGTCCAGGTGACGAGTGATTCTCGCGCTCAAAATGGATGTTAGTGTCTTGTATATGGTCGGTAGACACGTAATGGGGCAGTATTTGCTCGGGTCTGTGGTAACCTGGTCTTTAGGAACCAAATGAGTGATCACAGTGGTGAAGAGGCTAGGGAGCAACTTCTGGTTGAGAGCCTCTTGAAACTGACGGGCGAGCACAGCGTGACACACCATGAACCCCTTCAGCCAGTAGTGATGCAGTCCGTCGAGGCCCGGACTTTCCCAGTTGGGGGCTCTACGGACCGCCTCAGCTACGTAATCCGGCATTATGATGACGGGGTCCATGGGCATAATACTCGCAAACTGACTCGCCACAACTTCCGTCCAAGGGTGGTTTACGGGCCCTCGCTGTGGTTTACGGGCCCTCGCTGTGGTTTACGGGCTCTTAAGAATCAAATTGCAATGCGTTGTCACCCCTAACGACCAAGACAGAATGCCTCGTTTCCAGTAAAAAAGGTCTTCGGATTTCTACAGACACAAAAGCTGCTATTTTGCGCTGGTAGTCTGTGAGAGCGTGGTTCTACCCCATTCGTGCTATAATCATGACATAGCTGCAGGGTGGCTCTACAAAGTAAAAAGTGTTCTACATTCAGATTTGGTAAATATAGTCGCAAGACATAAAATACTGGCTCCGTGCGGTGTTTGAACACGTCTCAACCACTGTACTACCGAGCCAACAAACAATATCTGCTATTTCGATGCCCAGTCGACCCTAGTCTAGCAATGGAATTTTACAGACTGACTATGGAAACATAACTATGTTAACAGTTAACAGACTAACTAGGGAAACATAGTTACTAACTATGAACAATTTATTATTTTTCTAGATTCAGAAATTTAAGGAGTTAAATGAAACGCGATATAATTCATAAAATTAGTTTTATTCCATATCTCTTAACTTGTGAAATGGTTTTTTATTTTATTTGTCTTACAAGTATCTGTGTGAAATTTGTTAAAGCATGTCTTAAACTGATAGACCGACCGTGGTAAGTTAATTAAGCCTTAAGGCAGCCGGGAAATGTTTGATGATCTTATGAATACCGGTTTTCCTGCGTATTGTTTATACGAGTATCTTGTTCCGATATCTTTGTCTTCAGTTTTACAAGTTATAAAGATTTTTTTCACCTTTTAATATCAAGTAAAGGCGTGTTTTTAAAAAATAAGGGCGACAAACCAGCAAAAAGTCCTCCCAATGGTAAGTAGATGCTGTGTCCCATAGACATTCACATCCATTCGCTCGGAGAATCAAAATACAGATGTGTTGTCACTTCTGTGAATAAAGATGAAAAGCCTCGTTTCTAGTAAAAGGGTTATCCGGTTTTCTTCAGTTACCATAGGAATACAGCAGCATTTTTCTGCTTTTTTACGTTATTATTCCGTAAGAGCGTAGCACTGCGTCGGTTATGTCGCCCTATTTATCTTACACGCATAATGTAGCTGCAGCTTGACTCTACCACACATACAATTATGTTGATTATGGTAAGAAATTTGGTAGCACAGGGAGCGTCTTTATGCAACTAAATTTCTTATATAATCCAAAAATGTCACAGTATGCCAACCACCAGTGTTCGTTGCCGGCAAAGTAATTTTCTGTACTCATTTCTCAGAGTACCTTTGTTTGTACGAAAAGTAAAATATTCCGATAACATGAGTGTTTTCAAGGCAATTTTTTCAGGATATTGTTGGGTTATGACAGTATGATATACAATCTACAAGTAGAGCTACTAGGTGGGATTGTGTACAGCACTCTCTAATACATAAAAAACACGTGCTAGAAATGCGTGGCAGCCTACCGTTAAAAATGAGAGAAAGTCTGTTCTCAGAAATGAGACATGCGCATTTTTTTATAGTGAAGCCTGCATAATCTTACCACATAGCTCACCTGATGGGATTTTTGGGAAATTTGTGACGCAAACACCTACGTTTATTATCGGAAAGAATTGAAATGCAGATGCGTTGTCACCTCTAATTGCTCCACCACATAATGTTCCCCGAGCTGCTCATCGCTCTACTCCTCGCGCTGCCGCGATGTTGCCCTCTCCGCCCACACACTGTTTTTCTCGCGCAATTAATCGCGACGCTTCACATTACAACACAATCGATGAATTGATTGATGAATGATTGAAACTGTGATGGCAAGCGCACTATATGCATATTTAGTATAGCTAATTATATCAATGTTATAAAAAATACAGGTCGTCGTCCTCGCTAACGGATATGGTGTATTCATCACAATAGAACGGCGCTTCTGTAACGAACGTTCAATTCGAAATTCGTTCGTGGGATTATGTGGCCGGTCACTTGCGCTCATATTGCGCACGCACCTAAAAAAACCAACAAAACAGGGAGCAATGGGCGTGACGTTCGGAATGACGAGTATTGTGGCCACACTACGTCGTCTGCTTCTTTTCCTAGCTCCTTCCCTCGACACTTCACACAAGTGTGTGGCAGCAGATTTAGAACTGACTGCACCTGTTTTTTATGCATATAATATTCGTAAAATTTTATTGTATTATTTTGTACAACATATTGTACAACCTAAGCAAAATATTGGTCCAACGACTTACGAACGATTAAGCTTTTGTAGATTTATTTCTAACTTGTCTAAAGTTGCCGAACATATATATTTTTAATAGTCGTTATAACATACGTATTATAACAGTTGTATTTTCATAAAACGTATGCTAACGGTAAAAGAAAAATATTTTTTGAATATAAAAAACGATCGTAAAGAAGTCTGGAACGCCTCTATAAATGATATTAGCCTATTACACTTATATCAATGTATATATATATATATATATATATATATATATATATATATATATATATATATATATATATATTTATACCTTATGAGAAGCAATTTATTATTCTTTAGGGGAAGTGACTTTATATTCATGGTTTAGAAACATTCTCTCAGTAAGAGTTAACTTACTTACCGAGAAACGACTTAAACGACGAAAGTACTTTTATTACGCGTTCAGTAGTTAATCATCAATCTATTCATGCATTCATAAATTCAGTCTTTAGGCCTTACCTATGCATATTGTGTGTTTGTCTGCAATATCGAATTAACTGCCTTTCATAAAGCTGGAGGGGTTATTTGCATAAAGGCATGAATATTTTTTTTTATTTCTGTGTGTCTTGTGTTTCTGTGTATTGTGCGTGTCCGGGCTAATTTTCGTAATGGCCGAACTAATTGTTATAAAACTATACGAACAGATAGAGAGCAATACCAAGAGGGATCCAGGCTCCATTTTAATCAAAAAAACTTGAATCGTTTTTTAAAACCAACAATTTTTTTTATAAATGTTATTTGATAGTATTAAATTTAATTAACTCCACATTAATAGATCTTATACAGGCAAAACCAAATCCGATCGCATGTTCACTCATAAAATTAAAAATATTATTGAATGTTATTGCATTTATAAAGTTTCTCAAGTCAAAATACTAATAAATATTTTAATAATATTATAAAATACTTTTAAGACACTAATTTAGTTTGAATGAATTACGCAATTAACAAAACCAATATAACCTATCCCCGATACTAGTTTGACATTTGTGTTGATTAATCGCATTATGCGTAGCGTAGCTAACTACTTCAACTATGCGTTCATTATAATGAGCTCATAGTGTCGTTCATCCCTCAAGTGTTAATGATAAGCGAATCCAACAAATGAATGAAAGGAAAATCATCTGTTTGTTATGTCAGAATAGCAGCTATTCACTAAACGCATATGAAAGTATATACGGTACTTATAACAAAAATAAAGAACAATTTTTAAATTTTTTTGTCTGTCCGTCTGTTTGTTCCGGCTAATCTCCAAAATTGCTGGACTGATTTTGACAGGACTTTTTCTGGCCGATAGCTGAAGTTTTAAGCGGTAATTTACACGAAAGAAGGAGACAAAAAAATTGAAATCTATTAAATTGTAACAAATTCCACGAGGACAAAGTTGCGTGGAACAGTTAGTTCATTCTTAATTTTTTTGTTACAAAGGGTAGTACTAAAGGGTCATGTCGAACGCAAAGATGTTCGATCATACTGTGAGCCCTCAAATTAATGTTTCTGAATACGACTGTATTTATATTATGACCATATAAAGAAATTGAGAGATTAAGAGAGAGATTCAGATTAACCCTATACTTGGCAAGAAAAAATATTTTAGAAATATTGTAAAAAATAATATTAAATATGTTCTTGGATGGTTGTTGAAGGGATAAAAAATAATAAAATAAATATAAAATAAGTAATTCAATATTTATTGAGCGTATCATATTAGATACATTGCCAGGTCCTTAACAATCAACGCTATAAAATCTACGTATCTAATTTGCTACATTTCCAGTGTTTGAGTTAAGTTAATAAATGGGTTTTAATTATAATTGTCACAAAACAAAGCCTAAAATGTCTACATTCTCAGTGAAATGAAAAAAAATCAAAATTATTTAATTCTTCTACATACATATGTATGTAGAAGAATAAAATAATTATTTTATGTTAATTTTTATATAAAAATTAACATAAAATAAGCATATCTTATAAATCTAAATTATTGGTAAATTTGAGATCAATCATAAAAATCAGTCTTACAGTTAAAAATAAAATATAAATTAATAAATAAAGTACTATTTTTTAGTGTGGTATTCTATGAAACAATTACGTTCCGGCAATAAGCACAACCTTAATTTACATTTTTGACAAAAGAATTTAGTCAGCCCTTTTGTGCAATACATACACCTTCCTCTACTGGTTATTATAGTTGGATAATGAGCAACTTGATCGTACCGAACGGCATCTGGAGGTCTTTCAGCTGTTGGCTTCTGTATAGTCTTGGTTGATTTCATGCCAGGCCTGCTGATATCATACATATACATAAACACTCACGCCTGTCACCCAGAGGGGTAGGCAGAGACTACGGACTTCCATTTGGCACGATCCTGACACACCTCTTTCGCCTCCTTCACATCCATATATCTACGCATACATGCTCGTCGGTTAAGGGTACTTCTAACGTGGCCCATTTTCAAAATATCGCCAATTTGGTCGATAAACTTTTTCCTAGGGCGTCCCTTCCCGACTCGGCCGTTCACATCTGCCATATAAATTTGCTTTGTCACTCTTTCCTCATTCATTTTTTCCACATGACCAAACCACCGAAGCATTCCTTTCTTAATCCTGGTCACAACATCATCTTGCATACCACATTTATCCCTTATCACGCAATTTCTCACCCTGTCATTCAGATTCAAACCTAGCATATTCCTTAAAGACCGCATTTCTACAGCATTTATTCTACTTTCGTGCTTCTTCTGCCACACCCAGCTTTCACTACCATACATTAAAGTAGGGACTAACACAGAATTATGAATCACCATACGTGCCTGTTTTGACACATTCTGGTTCTCCATAATAGAGTGTAGTGCCCCATTCACTCTATTCCCTGCATTTACTCGTCGTTCTATATCCCTATCATATCTACCATCCCTGCTAAATACACATCCCAAATACACAAACTCATCCACTTGCTCAATTAACTCTCCTTCTATTCTTATTTCACATACCGTTTTGCTTTCTTCTCTTTCAAAAACCATCACTTTCGTCTTACATGTGTTCACTTTCATTCCCCTTTCTTTTAATTCCCAGTTCATTAATGTAACCATCATTTGCAATTCAGACGCCGATGACGCAAATATGACTTGATCATCGGCATACAAAAGGCATTTGACGGTTAACTCGCCCATTCTTAAACCACATTCTTCATCTTTCAAAGTTTGCAAACACCGGTCCATAAATAGGTTGAACAGCCAAGGGGAAGCTACACAGCCCTGTCTGACACCTTTTTGGATGCCAAACCAGTCCGAGTAGACCCCATTGATCCTGACACAAGCACTAGAGTCCCTATAAAGAGACCTCAATGCCTGTATCAAACCAGCGCTCAACCCATATGAGTTCAGTGTTTGCCATAACACATTCCTGTCCACTCTGTCATAAGCCTTTTCCAAGTCCATGAATGCACAAAAAACTTTCTGGTTTTTGGCCAAAAACTTCTCCGCAATCATGCGCATGGAAAAGACCTGATCTGTACACCCCATTCCCTTTCTAAAACCCGCTTGCACATCCCAAATTTTTACATCAGTTTCTTTCATAACTCTTTCAATTAACACCTTAGCATACAGTTTACCCACAATACTAAGCAAGCTGATACCGCGGTAGTTTTTGCAGTCCTGCTGTGACCCTTTTCCTTTATATATTGGTACTATTACTGCTTTGCACCAGTCATCCGGTACCCGTTTTAATTCCCAACATAAATTAAACAAGGTGTACAGCAGGCCTGCCACCACTCCCTCTCCAGCCCTTAGCATCTCGAGTGATACTCTATCATATCCAGCTGCCTTACCTGCTTTCATGCTTTTCATTGCTTTCATTATTTCATCTACACTTATCTCCATACCCCTTTCCACTTCTTTCGGAATTTCTAGTTCATTTAAATCAGACGACTCTTCACTCATAAATACGCCTTCAAAGTATTCCTTCCATCTGTTTAAATTCGAAACTTCATCATTCAGAATACATCCATTCTCGTCTCTTATAGCATTTATTATAGGCTGTTTTGTATTTCCCCTGGCAGTTCTTACGAGTTTCCAGAACATTTTTATGTTAGCCTGGAAATTATCAGATATCCTTCTTTCATTCTTATCCTTTCTTTCTTTCTTTTTCCTTTCAACAACTTCTTTTACTCTCTTATTTAGACGTCTAAATTCTGCCTTTTTTCTTTCAATCTCATCATTCATACCAGAAGAATTACCAGCTTTGGTTGCTAGTAAATCTAACCATGCTTTCTTCTTTGATTCAACTTCCACCCGTACCTCATCATCCCACCATAACGTATTACTTTTCCTTTCATTTGTTCTCTTACTTACACCACATACTTCGGTGGCGGTATCCACCAAACCTTTCTTTATATTATCCCACACAGTATTCAAGTCTAAATCATTCATACACAACTCATTCAAACATCTAATATTTTCTCTCAGTCTACATTTATACTTCTCTTTCACATCTTCATCTTGTAACTTCTCTATTCTTATATGCTGTAACGCAGTGGTAGACACAGATGTCCGATGCCGCCAACGCTTGAAAAGACCATTAATTCGACATAAGACCAGGTAATGATCCGTCCCTACGTTGGACCCCCGGTAAACCCTTGTATCTACGACTGCGCTCCTCATTCTTTCATCCACAATTACGAAATCTATCATGCTTCTATCATCACCTCTTTCCCATGTATACATGTGAATCTTCTTATGACGAAAAAAAGTATTCGTCACAAAAAGATTCTTTTCCGCACATACGGTGAGGAGGTCTTCACCATTCTCATTTATACTTTCATCACCAAACGTTCCCAATATCCTTTCATAACCAGACCTCTTCACCCCAACCCTTTCATTAAAGTCTCCTAACATAATAATATTTTCATTTTCCTTACATTTTGTCAACACCATCCTTACCATGTCCCAAAACTGCTCTCGGATGTAAGTGGGCTTAGACATGTCTGGGACATGTCTTTCATTCGTATCCATAGCAGTCTCGGGCTTACACATTCATACTCTTTCACACATTTACCCATTCTTTCTGAAAGGAAGTTCTTTCACTCATATCAGTTCTTTCATACCTCCGTAGGCTTTCAAAAATTTCCATTCTAAAGTTTTTTTAATGATTTTCGTTTTTTGGTATCCATTCTGGCTTTTCTATCACGCCGATATAGAAGCCAGGAATTATTTATACAGATGTCGAGAATTTGAGAAAATATTGGTAAATACCAATCCGATGACCTCGGAATGGTGTACGATAAAGAGCGACCAACATGTCGGCGAGATCAACACGACCCATGTTAGTGTTGTACTCTTTTATTAAATTGGGGCAACTCACTGGCACTTTTCTACCTTCTTCTTTCCTGTAACGAACCACAATCTGGGTAGGATACGCATCCACAAAAGTGCTTGCAGCAGTAACACATTTGTTGTCGAACCATTTGACAACAGCAATCTTATTTTTATTGCATACGACTTGTGCATGAGATCCTCTACCCTTTTTTTTAGATTTTTATCCGTGGGTAGGCTTTTCTCCGCTCCTCGGAGCCTGTTTGCTCGGATTGTACCTATTGCAAAAATGCCGCGTTCATTGCGTAAATATTGTAACAGTTCAATAGATGTGAAAAAGTTATCGAAACACAGGATTTTGCAAGCAGGTTGTCGAATAGATTTTGCCAAAGCTAAAACTACTTTTGAACCTAGGCCCATACTATTTTCTTCATCCACGAATGAGTGAAATCTGAACGTGTCATCGCCTCCATAGATCAGGAAGTCGTAAACTATTCCAGAGACACCAGCACGAACAAATATTTTATAACCCCATTTTTTTCGGTTTATTTTTTATATATTGTTTACGGCTGCCTGCTCTTGTTCCTTTATGTGGAACCATCATTTCGTATACGCTGAAACGTGTCTCTTCTTCTACTTGTAAACAGTTCTCACGTATTATTTGAAGGACTGGCCTCACTTTATAATACCTATCACCATCATCTTTCAAATTGTCATTAAAATGCAAATAACGCCTCAGTAATTGGAACTTCTTGAGGGTCATTATATCAGCTACTTTATCGCATCGCGTAAGTTTAGCCCAATAATCTGTATAAGCTGGCAATTTATTGACACCCATATATACAAGAATTGCCAGAAAATCTTTGATATCGTCTTCTGTAATATTTACTGAATTGCCCTTTAATTGTGAGAATCAGAAAAGAACAGCCTAAATTATTCAATTGGACTTTTCTCTTCACGTGGATCAAATGCGATATCATCCACTTCTGCACAACCAGTAAACTTGAAGCGACTCCAATTAGGTTCTAACCTTTTTGGTGGTATTACTCTGCGCTTTGCTGTGACTAGTCTAGGCCTCTTTGAGCGAGTAGCGTTGTAGCTGGAGAAGGTGCAAACAATGGCGATGGCGGCGGTAACTGATTACGCCACTTGAAGTTACTAACTCTTGGTGAAGGTACTTGTGAGGGAGTAGCCAGTATAGATGGCGATAATGGTGACGGTACCGGACACCAAGGACTAGTCTCAGTTGCTGATGTATTGAGCGATAAAATTGATCGCGAACAAGGGTTGACTGATGGCGATGCCACTGATGACTGTTGATGTAGTACCAGAGATGTTGAAGCAACCACTTGATTTACCTCAATATCGTCATCTGAGAGAAGATTTTCTATTGAAGATGGCAGTGATGGAGGTGGTGAACTGCTGTCGGAGTGCGTTGGGCGGGTGTAGTACTGAAATTCATCATCAGATGATTCACTTTCGTCCACATCCGATTTTGCTCCCGGCTTCGGAACAAGAGCTACGAGTTGCTTCTTTGTTGTTGAATAATAAGGTGAGGAAGTACCTGCGGAAAAAATAAGAAATAGTAGGAATAAAATTGTCATATTGACTACATTTTGGCCACAACAGCCAATCTAATCGTAGCCTAGCTATAGCCGCGGTCTGTGAATCAAACCCGAGTAGTATCTATACAAATCAGGCAATGTCACATATTTGATACGTAGCAAAAAATATCTAGAATGTTCGCCATCTAGCAATGTATCATATTTGCTACACTCGTAAAACACAAAAGATTACATGCACTTACTATTCATTTAGGTACAGAAAAATAACGTTTATGACTAGAACATATAATAAGCTATGCGAATTAGACTACTTTTGAAAATTATTTGTACAAAATATAATAAATAATGATTATTATTACCTTGCGATGCGTAGACGCATTCAGTCGGTCCGCCATCTTGCGTTATATACGAGGGTGGATGGAAAAGTACTCGGCCTAACCAAGAAAATAAACACATACTAAATCAGTTATATTTTTATTTTTCTACATAATCACCATCAAGTTCAATACACTTTTGCCACCTCCCCTTCCAAGCATTTAGACAGTTGAAAAAAAATGATTCTTCCTTAGAGTCAAAATATGCGTCTACAGCTGCTTGACCTCCTCGTTTGTCAAAAATCTTTGACCTCCCAAGTGCTTTTTTAGGTTAGGGAACGGAAAGAAGTCTGATGGTGCCAGATCAGGTGAATACGGCGGATGCAGTAACAGTTCAAAGCCACAGTTGTGAATTTCAGCCATTGACTGTACTGACGTGTAAACACGGGCGTTATCTTGATGAAACAGGACTTTTCTTCTGAGCATTCCTCGACGTTTTTCTTTTATTTCCTCTCGTAAACGACGTAGTAAGGTGCAGTAGTAATCAGAGTTTATAGTCTGACCCCTTTCAAGATAATCAATCATAATCACACCTTTCGAGTCACAGAATACGAAGCCATCACCTTATTTGCCGACAAAATCGACTTAGCCTTTTTAGGGGGTGGTGAACCAGGTCTTCTCCACAGTTTTGATTGTTGTTTTGTTTCCGGTGTACAGTAATGAACCCATGTTTCGTCCATAGTAACAAAACGATTCAAAAAATCATCTGCATCGGCTTCAAATAACTCCAAACAGTCGCGTGAAATAGTCAATCGCGTCCTTTTTTGTTCAACTGAAAGCAGTCGCGGAACCCACCTAGCAGACACCTTGTGGAAACCCAACTCGTTGACAATGATGTTTTGAGTTCGTTCATAAGAGATGCCTATAATCTCGGCTGTCTCTCTATTTTTTAATCTGCGGTCTCCCATTATTAAATCAAGTACTTTTTTAATATTTTCGTCAGTAGTTGACGTCGAAGGCCTTCCAGAGCGGGGTTCATCTTTCACACTCTCTCTACCACGCTTAAATTCTGCTATCCATTTTTTTTGATGGATGAATATGACAGAACACAATCGCCTAATGTACTGACCATGTCATCATGGATGGCTTTTGATGATAGCCCCTTCTTATGGAGGTACTTAATGACGCCACGCTGCTCGATTTGCTCCATTCGCGGAAATTATGTCCGATTACTTTGTTAATAAATTTATAAAATGACAACTAATTATCGCACACGTTTCGAACTTCACACAATGAACTAGTCTGAACTGAACTAAATAATGTGGGTAGATTTGATTTTTAGAATTGAATGGATCTGTGTTAGGCCGAGTACTTTTCAATCCACCTAGGTAGCTCTTTTTGGTATTGCAAGCACTTAAATAGTATTTTTGGTAGAAATACAAGTATATTTTCTAATATTTTAAACAATAAAAGTTTTAAAAATTCGTTTGAGAAAGTCTCGTGATTTTATAAAAGTTGAACGTATCAAATTGTACACAGTGCCAAGAATAGGGTTAAGACAATAAAATAAAATAAATAAGAGCCTCATATCCATGACTCGAATATCATTTATCATACAAGAGTATGGACGACTAAACAAAAATTATAACATGCTAAGGCCACGTTTCCACCTAAATTCTGAAAAAAGTATCCGACAGTCGGTCTGACAGTAGCTTGCAGATTTAAACTACGTAGCAAGCGCACTCACGACAGTTTACCAAGCATTTCCTGCGAGTAGCTGCGAGTGTAATTAATTGCAAACCTAAACATGTTTACATGCTTATCGGTCTAGTTTCGTATTACTCGCAAGAAGAACACTCGTTTTAATTTACGAACCAATTTACTCATTTAGATATATCATTATTTACTTCGTCATATTTTAATAATTGTCATCAGCAAATTCTATATCACGGTAATCCTCCCCTACGTAAGGCTACGTAAGGTAAGTTATTATTATATACAAAAAAGAGAAAGGAGTTGTTATCACAGTTGTCGAGAGACCCCTTGTGAAACCGCATTGATTTTAATGTAGTAACTTATTAACGTTAAAATAATGTAACTTTTGATCAAGAACATTTAAAAACAATACTAAGTGTTGGCAGTACAGAAGTAGGTCTAAAATTGGCGGGGTTATTGGACCTTCTTTGTTACTACCAGATTTAAGTAAAAGTATTACTTTATACGTTATACGTGGTTCAGTAAATCAGGGAAAACACCAGATTCCATATTTGTATTAAAAATAAAAGATAGTTGAGTTGCGATTTTACTTTTTATTAAATACAAAAAATATAAAAAAAGTTCTTTAATTGATTTAATTATAGTTTACAAAGTTGCTAGCTTGGTGCCTGTTCAGATCCCACCTTTTTTTTGATAATAAAATCTCATTCAATTTGCAAATAATAGTTTATTTAAATGTTAATAGAAAAATTATAATTGAATTTAATATATAATTGAAAGTAAAGTTATTTCTATAAGTTTTAATACTGATTCTGATAACGTACTTAGCGGCAATCACAGTCTTTTTATATTATGTTTGAGTTACGTTGATACGGTTATTAAAAACTTTGTCGACATCGACAATATTTAGTTTTGAATTTTTTTTACACATCAGTCGATGTGTTTTCTCAAGTAACCGTTTCCTTACGTTGTTGAAGTTGATGACAGAAAACAACATAGTAGAATGAAATGATGTTTATTATTATTTTAAATCTGTGTATTTTATATTAATAAAGATTTAAAAAAATAGAATATTTTGTTCCCCATTTTATTATAAATTTTAAATAACACTTACCTATTGAAAAAAAAAACATATTTTCATTTACAGAAAACCTCTGTCCCGAGAAGAACCAGTATGAAACCCAGCGTTACTTTTTATATGTACTACAAAGAAATATTTAGGTCATATACACGTACATTATTGAAACAAAGTAATAAGGTTTATATGTAATTTATTATAAAATAATCAGTAGTTATCCCAATAGTTGCAAATTCCAGTTTAAGGTATTATTGAATATATAAGAACTTCAAATTGTTTTGTCATTTTCTTCTATGTCCCGGAGGATATTTAACATACATAAATACCTGTTTGAGAGAGCCTGAAAGTCAGCTCGGGTAATTAGTCGTAGCATCGTTCCTAGAAGTTTCGTTGACTTAAAAATATTAAACAAATTTAACCTTGTCGGAGAAAATAGTTTAGATGAATTTTAAATTAATATTTAAGAAAATGGATTTGTAATTGGAGTAATTAATATGATATAATTTTAAGATTGGCCGTGTAGTGGCGGTGTAGAATATCCACTACCCCATATCTTTCCGTGGGTGTCGTAACAGGCGACAGAGGGAGACAGGCAGGAGATGGGCAGCAGCATCTTCCTGATAACAACAGTGATATAACAAAAAAACTGCGGTTGTCAACCCGCTCGCCAAGCGTGGCAACTATGGCAAATATCCCCCCATGAATAAGGACGCAAACAAACGGCCCCCAGTCCCCGGCGGCCCCGCTAATCCAGGCTACGGTGGCGACCATGGTAACGGCGGGGCAGGGGGTGCTAAAAGTCTCCGGTGGATGTTCGGTTGCCACCTACGACGACTCGACCTGGCAATATATAACGCACGCACCCTGAGGACTGACGAGAAGATACTGGAGCTGGAAGAATAGGTAGAAAAGTTTGCACTGGCATATTATATGATTATCCGAGGTCCAAAGAGAGAGGGAGGACACGGTAATCCTCGAGTCCGGCAACTTATTCTATCACCAAGAGGGCGACCATCTGTCCCAAGGAGGTGTCGGATTTATCGTCCGCAAGTCTCGTCAACAACGTTGTAAAGATTGGAAGTGTGTCGACGAGGGTCGCGTACCTGTTACTCAGAATCACCAAACGGTATTCGCTGAAGGTCATACAGGCTTACGCACCATCCTCGGCACATCCCGATAAGGATGTGGAGGAAATGTATGAGGATATTTCCAGAGCTATGCATTCCTCCAAGACCCACTACACGGTGTTGATGGGAGACTTCAACGCAACACTAGGCACAAGAGAAAACGGTGAACCGAAGCTAGGGAAATTTGGAGTAGGGCAACGGAACCAAAGGGGCTAGCAGCTGGTCGAATTTATGGAGAAAGAGGGACTCTTTATGATGAACTCTTTCTTCCAGAAGCGGCCCCACAAGAGGTGGACCTGGTCGAGCCCCAACGGTTCGACAAAAAATGAGATTGACTTCATTATGACGACCATACGCCAACTGTTCAGTGATGTCTCAGTGGTCGCAAGGTTGAAAACTGGCAGCGATCACCGAATGGTTAGAGGGACACTGAACCTAAACGTTGAGTTGGAGAGGTCTCGTCTAATGAAGTCAACGCTCCGTCCCCCTCGTGCTCTAATCCAGAATCCCGAAATCTTTCAGCTCGAGTTACGTAACCGCTTTCAGTGCCTAGAAGATTGGAATGCAGTGGACGATGTGAATGACAAGCTCGTGGAAACTGACCATGCGATGGGAGCTAAGTTCTGCAAGACCCGCCACAGAAGAACACAAAAACTCTTCGATCACACTCTTAATCTCATGGCTGTTAGACGAGAGATGAGGCTGTAATCGTCAGCAGATTTGACAGCATACAGGCAACTGAACAGACAGATCTCCAATTGCATGTGGCGAGACTTACGCAACTTTAATACTGCTCGTATTAAAGAAGCGATTGAGCGGAACCAAGGCTCCAAATTCTTTTCCAGAGATCTGTCTGCCAGAAAGAGCCAACTGTCAAAGTTGAAGACTGAATGTGGCAGCATCATTTCCGGGACACCTGAGATTTTGAGTGAGATTGAGAGGTTCTATGGGCAGCTGCACACATCATCGTTGGAGCCACACGCAAGTGTGAGTAACGATCCAAGAGCAAGTCTTATCCGACATTGTTCCGATGATATCCCGGACGTCCAGCACCTTAAAAAAAGCAGGGCCCCAGGCGAGGATGGAATGACAGCGGAGCTTCTGAAAGCGGGTGGAACACCGGTACTTGAAGTCCTTCAGAAGCTCTTCAATTCTGTCCTCCATGGTGGCACTACTCCGGAGGCGTGGAGCAGAAGTGCGGTGGTCTTGTTCTTTGAGAAAGGCGACAACGCTCTCTTGAAAAACTACAGACCGATTTCCCTTCTGAGCCGCGTCTACTTGCTGTTTTCTAGAGTCATTTTTCTAGAGTCATGCTTGCACGCAGACTCGCCGACTTCCAGCCTCCCGAACAAGCCGGTTTCCGAAAAGGCTTCAGTATCATAGACTACATACATACCCTTCGACAGATTGTACAGAAGACCGAAGAGTACAATCTTCCACTTTGCATGTCGTATGTGGACTATGAAAAAGCCTTTGATTCCGTCGAAATTTGGGCGGTGCTACAGTCCCTTCAGCGGTGCCAAGTTGACTGTCGGTATATCGAAGTGTTGAAGTGTTTCTGCAGTAGGCCTACGATGGCTATCCAAGTATAGAACCAGAGTTCGAAACCTATCCAACTGCAGAGAGGTGTAAGACAGGATGACGTTATATCCCCGAAACTCTTCACCGCTGCGTTGGAAGACG
Organism: Parnassius smintheus behrii; assembly: GCA_036936625.1. NCBI lineage: Eukaryota > Metazoa > Arthropoda > Insecta > Lepidoptera > Papilionidae > Parnassius > Parnassius smintheus. Next base: position 315,262 of record JAUPFT010000036.1, on the reverse strand, counting down.
TTTTCAAGCTACTGGGTTATCTATGGGGCAGGCCTATGTTAAGTAGTGAACCGTAAATAGGCTGTAAGGGTAAGCAAATAACTGATAATTGATGATAGTGAAATTTCTTTTTTTTTTCAATAAAAATTTTCTAGCTTTCAACCAGACTATATAAACTATTTTAGCAAGAAATATTAAATATTTATAAGTTTTCCAACGATGGTGAAATAACCATTTTAACCATTTACAACCAGTTTAAGACAGACTTAGACTTTTTCAGGTCTAAGATGCGAGACGTCTGTGTTTGCCTATTCGCCTCTCGTGAATATGGGAATCTTTCAGCGAAATTGTCCATTGTCTAGAAGTTGACTTTTAATAATATTTTTAACATAAATACTTCTCAGAGGAGAGTCAAATCTTTATTAAGTTTGGTATTATTTTCCAAACAATAATATTAATAAAAATATTCTGTAGGTTTCTCCTTCACCTTCATCAGCGATAAATAGTCCATCGCCCATCATGGGCCTCTCCTGTTATGAAAATTCTCACACAAGTCGACGTCTCAGACCTTTGACGTGGCTTCCTTCGCCGGACTAGGATATACACCTAGCGTAAACGAGTATAACTATTTTCTTTGTGTTTGTCGGAAGTTATAAGACTTCTTAGCTAGGCTGGCATTTTCCCATTATTGCTGAGATTTTTTTACGCTGCCACCACGTGGGCATAATTGTGGCTGATGATTTAATATTTTCAAAGTTTTCTCCACTGTAGTAGGTTTATTATAGATGAAACTTTAATATAATTAATAAACAATTTAATATAATTAATAAAAACTTAAATAAAGCACGTAATTTTATCTTAATATGTGTATCTTACCTAATAAATTTTACATAGATGATTAAATTTTAATAATTTATAGCGTCATTATTGATTTAAAAACGTTTAAAAATGCTGATGCTGAAAATAAACATTTCAACAATATCTTCACAAAGATTCTCAAGCCCTAACAAAATACAATAATTAAATTTTGCTATAAAACTTTTATAGCGGCGAGAATGAAATATTTTATGCTTACATGTGAGTTACATAATATTTGTCTTATAGAACTCACATGACGTAAATTTTGTTTATTTATGAATGGTTCCATTTTAATTTGGACATAATGTCTTATTTTTAGCGAGCTATTAAAAGCACTTTCAATGCGTAATATAATTTCTAAAGAAAATGTTCACCATAGAACCATTTTATACATGGTAGAGCTACGCTGTTACAATAATTTAGTTTTAGGACAAATGGGTCGAGGAACGTACACTATCTCACAGAATGCCCACGTAAAGTAGCAACTTAATCCTGCTGTGATAGTATGATGAGTGTAAAGAACCACAGATTTTTTAATGAAATCGTGGCATCTTATTCGTTGAGGATGGTTCAATGGAGTATACAGGTGGATGTCTATGGAGCACAGCATTTACTTACCATCAAATGGAAGGTGTGCACGTTTGTCATCCTTATTAATTAAAAGAAAAAAAAAACAGATTAACTGATACACGCAAACGAATCAGTAAGCTGAACTAGCATTGGGCCGGTCATATATGTAGCTCGATGAACCAACAACCGATGGAGAAAACAGGTTGTCGAGTGATAGCCTAGTAGTGTAGAGCGCCCCCCCCCCCCCTCCACAAGTTGGAATGACGACTTAGGGACTTTCAAGAAAAGAGCCAACTCCTCTTTAAAGGGCCGGCAACGTATCTGCAATTCCCCTGGTGTTGCAGTTGTTCGTAGGCGGCAGTAATTACTTACCATCAGGTGAGCCGTATGCTCGTTTGATCCCACTCCTATAAAAAAAATAATGCGATTGTACCTTTAAAAATTAATATTCAGGCAACAAAAAATGAAAACTTTATAATTTAACATTGTAAGGTACTCAATATCCATGATAAAGTCCATTATCAATCATTAAAAAAACAATTCTTTAATTTCGGTATACAACATAATGTAGTCTCAAACAAAATTCAGACCCGCAAAGTAGCTCAAAAAAATTAATTACAATACCATCTAAAAATAAATATAGTGAACGCACCAGGGTATACATAATACTTCACTTAATAAATGATCTGGATAATAAATTAATAAGTGAACTTACTGAAGTTAACATAAAGTATAAATTAAAATATTATTAATTGTTAACAATTAATAGCTGTTATTTTTTTTTTCTTTTTTCTTTTTTTTCGATGTGCCGAATAGCAAATGTATTGAGTGCCGCGGGGGGTCGTAAGAGATAACAGAGGGAAACGAATCAGGAGATGGGCAGCAGCGTCTTACTAATATCGACAAAAAAACTGCGTTTGTCAACCCGCTTGTCAACCGTGGCAACTATAGCAAATATCCCCCAACTACGGAAAATCGAGGCAATCTATTGGGAAGGCCTAAGAAGGGCTGAGAAATGTCAGTTCTTAATTAAGGTCGGTATTATTATTCAAACAATAATATAAAGTCGAATATTCTGAAGTTTTCTCCTTCTTTTTCATTAGACCTAAAAATCCATTGCGGTTCATGGGCCTCCCCTGTTATGATGATTGATGCAAATCAGTGACAGTTCCGGACGTCTCACATCATTGACGTGGCTCCCATCGCCGGACAGGGATATACGCCTGGCTTAAACGAGTATAACCATCTCCTTCATGTCTATCGGAAAGCTATAGGACTTTTCTGGTATTTTTCCATTATTGCCTAGTACCACGACTGCAGGATGCAACGGGATATTAGATTATCTTAAGCTGCCACCAAACGAAATTAAAACGGCCGATGATTTAATATTTATGAACTTTGCTCCATTGTAGGATGTTTAATATTTGATATTTTACCATACGAAACATCGCACCATTGAGCTGCGATGCGATTTCGTATGGTACGGGTGGGAAAGCATCTTCATTTTGATTCTTAATTGAGAATAAATGTTGATTGTAGATGCCTATGGCTCACAGCATCCACTTACCATCAGGTGGACTGTGTTTTCGTTTGTCATCATTATTATTAAAAAAAAACTCTAAGTCACTGCTCAACAGGTACACAAACGAAGGAATTTTGAACCACATTGTTACTATTTATTGTATTATATTATTTATTTATTGTATTGTAACTATTGTTATTGTAAGCAATTCGCTAGAAATATTAAAAACTTTTACTGATGCTTACAAAGTACAATAATTATATTTTGCTATCAAGCTTGTGTAACGGTGAGGGTGAAATATTTTACGCTCACGTGTTAACGTTCTCTTTTATGATTGACATTAAGTATATTTTATTTATGTACGATTTCTTACATTTCAATTAGATTTAATTCGGGTCTATTGTTTTATTTTTAGCGAGTTATCAAAATTTTACTGCGTAATAGAATTTCTACACAAAATATTTTAAGCAGAACCCTTTTATACTTGAAAGAAGTACGCTGTAATTATAATATAGTTGTAGCAAAAATGAGTCAGCTTGACCGGGTAATGATCACACTCTTACAGAATATCAGCCTAAAGTAGTAACGTTGCTGGCATATACGTAGCAGTGTAAAGAACTGGAGAACACATTCATTGAAAACGAGGCATATTAGTCCACAGGGGTGCCATTTCATCTGCATTTTGATTCTCAATCGAGAATAGGGGTGGATGTCTACGGGCCATAATATGTTTTTACCATCAGATGGACTGTGTGCTCATTTATAATCCTTATTATATAAAAAAACGACGGGTTGCACTTCGGGAGTGCTGGAAGAATTGAAATCTTGAATATTAACGTTGTGCATTTTTGATATTTTGGAATGGTTAGGGAATAATTTTGCACGAATTGCTTTAATTATCAGTATAAAAGTACTATCATTTATGTGGTATAATACAATATTTATTTATTGCGCTGTCGTACACAACTAAACGACACAGTAGGCGCAGGCATACATTTTCGCCGCGCCGTAGAAAGAGAGGGAGATACTTCCTCTCCCACGCCGCGCCGGCTATCTCTTTCTCCCCATCCGTCTTACGCATTTTTGATCAGGGTCACGTGTCCTGACGCGAGTTTAACATTTTTTACCCGTTACAAAAAAGGGTACAACGCCGCTAAAGAAGTTTTCACTTCAAAAACAAAGTAAGTGCCATAGCCCAAAGAATTAGCAAGCAGAAATAGCAATGGGTTTGTCATATAGTTCACAGAGTCCACCACCGATATAACCGACAACAGAAGAAAAGTTCTTGAGTGGAAGCCTAATATAGGAAATCAGATGCTCCTTACGAAGTCACTTACCTAATTAAATTGAAGTCGATAGAACTATTTTGTTGTCGAGATAACATTATATGTTCAAAGGCGACAACGGATTGTCTAAAGTCTAAACAGTCGTTAGGATGGTGTTAATTTAGTATCAATAAAGGCAAGAGATTTAGAGGCATCATATAATTTAGCAGCGTTTGAATATTTAGTCATTAGCATAAATACGAGTAGCATGTAGGTCACTTATGTGAATGGGATAAAGTCGGTCTGCTTGCATGACATTGCCACGTTTGTTAAGTATCGCTGTTAAAACACGTGTCATTGTTTAGACGATAATTAGGATGGCCAATTCAAGGATAATACGATATTATGCATACTAACTATACGGACAGTAAACTGATATGATTCTCCGGTGCATTTAGTAGATATAGGCGTTTAATAAGGAGTTAATTTCCATATGAAATTAACAGGATCATTACAAATTGTAACTATCATATCGATTAAAAGCTACAAAATTAAAATTAAATTAACTTCAGCAATTGAACAATATTCAAAACGCTTATATCAGTACATCAATCAGGTACCACGTTCATCATGCTTTCTTCAAATATTTATATTATTATATATAATTGTAATGTTGGTAAATACGACTTTAAATGATCCAGTAAAAATAAAATTAAAATGCGGGATTAAAACAACAAATGTAAGCGGTTCAAAAAAAAAAACAGAAATAATATGCAGGGTGACCAGAAAAATCTGGTCTATGCGACCACGCGGTGGAGCTGTTATAATATAATTTCCAACGTTAAATTAACTTCAGCAATTGAACAATATTCAAAACGCTTATATCAGTACATCAATCAGGTACCACGTTCATCATGCTTCCTTCAAATATTTATATCATGATATATAATTGTAATATTGGTGAATACGACTTTAAATGATCCAGTAAAAATAAAATTAAAATGCGGGATTAGAACCACAAATGTAAGCGGTTCCAGAAAAAAAAAACAGAAATAATATGCAGGAGAACCAGAAAAATCTGGTCTATGCGACCACGCGGTGGAGCTGTTATAGTGTTATATAATTTCCAACGATGGCTTAAGCCCCAGTTATATAAATAAATATTTTATATATACTGTTTGTTTGTTTGGCTATTTACACATAGTTTTTAAGTTTTATAGTATTATAAACATTGAAATTTTTTGTATATATTTTTAGTTTTATTTTGATTTTATGAATAAACGAGTTCATGACTCCGTCAAAAATGTTTTAAAAATTATTTTACTTAAGTCCAATGAGACTCCCGCTTGCCGGAATCGACCGTTGAAATTACTTACAAACAGAGATTACTCTATTTTACTGTCTATGTATATAGTCTTACGTATGAAAATTAAAAGTACAATAATACTGTTACAAACGCTGTTTTGTTTATTGTTGTATGCCACATGTGCGCTTTGCGTTTGACCGGCCGACAGTCGACTCTCGCAATAATCACGGTTAACAGTAATAAGTAACGCATTTACAAAAATCACTACTTGTAACATGACTCGAAACTAGTGATTCGGTTACATGCCGCGTAGCCAGTTACTGTATCTAGTGACGTGAAATAACGCCCACGTCTATATGGCAGTGGCCATATACATATGTGCAGTGTTAACGCTTTGGCGCGGTTATTACTGATATAGTGTAATATATAAATCAATGTAATGAAATCACTATAATTAAAACTTCTAGGTTATGAATAAAAATAGTAACTACTATATCTGGTGTAAGTAATAAAACAAGACACTTAAAACAAAAATAATGATGCTAATTAAAAATAAACAAATGCTTATTATTTACTAAATATGACTACACTAAATAGACCAAAAATTATCTTCTTATGTTATAATAAAAATACAGGATAAAAGGAGTTGAAAGAAAAAGGAATGAAGTTTAAACAGAACTTAGACACTAGCTGTCTTATTAATAAAAATTGCTTATTCCAAGCTTAATTCGAAGTTACACTTGGACTAGCTAATCTCACATTAACTGACCATTTACTTCGTTATTACAATGTTATTAATAAACATGAAGTAAGCTCGGACTAACTATAAATTCCTTACGCTGGGATTAACGCTTGCGCTATGGAAACCCAAGTAAAAAGAGTGAGTCAGTGAATGATTGGTAAATGAATTCAATGCTTGATGATGACATTAATGACAGTGACAGATAATATTTTGAGTTTGACAAGAGATACGTGTTACGTGTTTCCTCGTATTGTTTTCGACTCGGTGGAAAAACTAAGTTCTAAATATAATAACTTTTAATATTTGTAACGAAATTTTAGAATTAAGAAAAGAGCGTGAAGAGCAATATTAATTAAATAACCATTTTTGTTTTGTTTTTTTGGGGATAAATAAAACCTTTTGTACATGTAATTATTGTATATTTATTTAAAAGAAAAGAATGAAAGAATGAAAAAGAAAGAATGAATGAGGAAAAAGTGACAAAGCAAATTTATATGGCAGATGTGAACGGCCGAGTCGGGAAAGGACGCCCTAGAAAAAAGTTTATCGACCAAGTTGGCGATATTTTGAAAATGGGCCACGTTCGAAGTACCCTTAACCGACGAGCATGTATGCGTAGATATATTGATGTAAAGGAGGCGAAAGAGGTACGTCAGTATCGTGCCAAATGGAAGTCCGTAGTCTCTGCCTACCCCTCTGGGTGACAGGCGTGAGTGTTTATGTTATGTTTAAAAAAATCTTCATCCTCAAGCAGATCTTGTTTTTGCATTGCAATGTATATAGTTTTGTATACTCTTATTTCGTATTTAGTCCTCGCAGTAAACACCGAAACCTTTGCTTCCCTCCAAAGCATTGTTCAACAGTGTTACGGGCCCGGATGTGCGACCGGTTGTACATTTCTTCCTTTTGTTTATTAGGACGCAGGATAGGAGTGAATAAATAAGGAGTACAAGCATAACCAGAATCTCCGAGAAATCCGCCTTTAAATTCTGACTGCTTAAACGTTTTAATGCGACTTTCATTAAATATTCTTGAGTCATGTGTGCTGCCTTGCCAATGTGCCACTGTATCCATGATCTCTAAATTTGCATTTGACACAACCTGGAGCAAAGCTCTCATAACTTCTTTTATATGAAATAATAGATTAAGGTGATTGTATTGAATCTTAGAAAATAACTAAGTGCTTATATGGCAAAGGTGGGCTAGCTAGGTGCTATAAAACTTACTTGTACATTTATTTAACTGTATCCTTTCCAGTTTATATAGTATTGTCCGATGTTTCCAGCGACTTTCGGGATTCGAATATGTGGTAATCAATAGCCCCAATCACTTGTCTAAATCCACATAGTGAATAAAAACCTGCAATAACTTTGTTCTGCTCCACATCACTTCTTGGCATTTTAATCCATTATGCTATTTTTGTTACTAGTGCTTATGAATTTAATACGGGTAACAACGCGTGTAAACGTAAAGTTTAACAAAATGTCAAAATACGCGACTAGTCTATGCTTACTCAGTCGTTAAACTAGGTACCGCCAAGGATTAACTTTTATTCCGAGAGGAGATTCGAATTAGTTTACTCCCTCCTTACTCTATGTTTATTAATACTGAAATTAGATATTTTAAGCTTTAAACTAGGAGTAAAGTTAATCTTGCTCAAGTCTATGTTTATTAATAGGGCTCTAGGTATATAAAATTAAGCCCGTGGAAGAATGACAATAGGGTCTAAATAAATTGTATCTTCAGTTATATAAGCAACTTATATTGCAATTAGTTTATCAGTAAAACAATTATGTAAGTCTAAAAAGTACAGGCTTCTTTGGCCCGTAGATGCCGATCCAAGTCTGTGTACTCGTACAACCTTGAAGGACGAGGCTGTAATGTCGTTGAGACCAAAGTAGTCTTTTAATATTGTGGTAACAATACGAGCAGTATCTCATCAGCCTTTTCAGGTACTCCGCTTAGGATGAGGTATTTTCTTTCGGTGTTTCATTTCCAATGGATTTTAACTATGCGTTCATTATAATGAACTAATATATATATATATACTGTAATAGTGTCGTTCGCCCTCAGTACACTATATCAGTAAATATATATATATATATATATATATATATATATATATACAAATAAATCATGTCGTCAGTTTGAATGTCAAAATAACAGCTTTATAATAAACGCATATGAAACTATATATAGTACTTATTACTGTTTTTATTCTGTTGTTTGTCTGTCTGTTTGTTCTCCGAAATTGATGGACCGATTTTAACAGGACTTTCTCTGGCCGATAGCTGATGTTTTAAGGGGTAACTTAGACGACTTTTATTTTAGAAAAAGAATAAGGGTTCTACACAAAAAAATAAATTAAAATCCATTAAATCGTAACAAATTTCACGAGGACGAGGTCGCGTGGAACAGTTGGTTTATTCTTAAATTTATTGTAACAAAGGGTAGTAAGTAACCAAAAGGTAATATGGAACGCAAAGACGTTCTCTTCTTATCTGTCTTCTTACTGTGAGATCTTAAAGTTTTGATAGGTTAAAGTGCTGTGTGTGGAATATGACTGCGGGCTCATGAGCCCGCTAAGGGTTTGAGAGGTTAATAGTTCTGAATACGAGTGTAATTACATTATAACCACATCAAGAGATTGAGAGATTAAGAGAGAGATTCAGATAAAAAAAAATAAACAAGAGGGTCGGCGACAAGCATACTATCAACCAGTGACGAACTGTGTTAAGACTAATTCAATTCCTTAATTAGTGTAGTGTCGGCGACAGGCATACAATCAACCAGTGACGAACTGTGTTTTAAGACTATTTCAATTCTTTAAATTAGTGTAGTTAGCGCCTGCGACAAGTATAATTTACCAAGTGACGAACTTTATTTTTAGACTGTTATAATTTCTCAATTAGAGTAATTAGCGTATTAACTCATAATAGAATATAATTTAAATATAATTACAAAATCAAAAGGTTAGCCTTTAATGATAATTTCGTAAAGAAGTTTTTAAGCAAGAATTTGTATTGTAAATACTTATAAAAAATTTAAGTTTTATTTAACGCTTGAAAACTGGTGTTAGATTAAAGGTTTGTATGTGGCATAATGTAAACAAAGAGAAATAAGTAGATTAGACACCTGTTTTAATATATATATATATATATATATATATATATATATATATAAGACAAAATGTATTGTAATGTTGTATTACAATACATTTTGTCTTAAGTAAGGTTTTTTTTCGTAAGGTTTTTGCTCTAGAAGTTTTATATAAAGTACTTAGTAGTTAATATTATTATTTTATATTATAGAATAATACTAGAGCAATATAATGATGTATAAATTGTAAGGGTTATGTAAAAGTTTTAATAAATAAAGGCTCCTAAGGTTTCGGCTCGTAGTAAAAACAACGCGTGAGATAGGGAAAACCGCGCTAACGTCCGTACGGTAACGCCGGCAGGTATATAAGCCGAGCAAATTTCGGCTCAAATCGCCTTCAACTAGAGCCAGGAAGGAGCACTGGAGGCCCGGAGCAGCTGGAACGCCCTCATGTCGGCAAGATTGACCCTGCGTCGACTCCTACCCTCGGGACTCCGCGGGGCTTCGAGACGGCCGACCCTCCGGTAGCATCGACCTGGTGGCGCGCAATACGCCAACCAAGACTACCAACAATGCCGTACTGGTACGGCTCCCAAGACCGGCTCATTGTTATGAGCCGTGAGGAATACCCGGGTAATGGGGGACTCCCCGAGGCCCGATACCTGCATGGGATAAACAAAAGTAGTCCCATAGCAGACGACAATCAACGCTTGCTCAAATCGCCTCAAATTTGCACACTCCTTTCTGCCAAGGAGGGTCGCGTTCGTATACGGCTTAGAGATCTCTAGTCAGATCGTTAAGCCAGTTCCTAAAAGGTTGGGTTTAGTGGGTAAAAGTCACCACATAACCACGCAGCCGGCTGCGTGGTGTGCTATGAACATTCCCAACCTCCCTCCCCCGCTTTCCGGAGTGTTGCCCATATTTCCTTCGGGCACAAAAAAGGCTCAAATCGCAGTCGCAGCACAGCCGTTGAAGAGGCTACAACAATAAGAAAAAAGGAAGCCGAAACCTAAGGAACAAGAAGCTACCTAGAAGAAAAGTGTTTTAATTGCCTCCTCCCGGCTGATCGTCTATCTCTCTCTCTCTCGGGGTCCTGGTAGGGTCGTATTATACATACGCAATCAGGGGTGCGTGGGACGTGGGTCACCAGCACTAGGCAAGGAACGTACGTCATAAAGTGGGAGATTGTCCCAGGGCGACTGCGGGCACTGGACGTGTCCCTGCCGTCCGAAACAAAGAGCCTCACATCTATGAATATCATTTATCGTACAAGAGTATGGACGACTAAACAAAAATTATAATATGCTAAGGCCGCGTGTCCACCTAGCTTCTGCAAGAAGTACCCGACAGTCAGTTTGACATTAACTTGCAGTTGTAAACTAAGTACCAAGCGCACTCGCGACAGTTTACCAAGCATTTCCTGCGAGTAGTTGCAAGTGTAATTCATTGACTAATTTCAAACCCACACATGTTCACATCCACTCGCGACAGATCTCGCTGCTTATCGGTCTAGTTTCGTATAACTCGGAAGAAGTAAACTCGTTTTAATTTACGAACAAATTTGCTAATTTAGATATAGCATTATTTACTTCGTCATATTTAAATAATTGTCGCTTTAAAATGAAAATTAATGAAGTATCATAAGCCAATACGTAATGGTAATCCTCTACTACGTAACGTAAGTCATTAATATATACATGAATTAGAAAAGCGTCGATAATTGAGCCCTTAGGCACGCCCATTAGTACTATCGACCCGGAAGAACTCGTACTATAAATGACACTTTTTGCGTTTTGTTACTTAAATATGAAATAATTAATTTATAAGCATTACTTCTTACACCGTGGTGTTGAAGTTTCCTGATTAATATTTCATGGTAAACACAATTAAAAGGTATTGGACAGGTAACAGAATGTGCCCAAAGCATCCTATGAATTCTTCCATGCATTGAAAATATATTTAATCAGCTCAACACCAGCATCAGTTATCGAGCGACCCCTTGTGGAACTGAATTGATTTTTATGTAGTAAATTATTTAAGTACATTAAAAAAATGTTACATTTGATCACGATTATTTTTTCAAAAACTTTACTATTGGTAGAGAGAAATAGTTGGTTCATTTAATCAGGTAACACACCAGATTTAATAGTAGTATTAAAAATAATAGTCGCGGGGAGATTGTATATATTGTTGCGCGCTTAAGTTGATGTCTGGTACCTGGCACTAGCGCCATCTTGTGTCGGGGAACAGAGCGAGGAGGGCTTCCTAGAAAATGCCAATCTTGAACTTCCACCAACAGTGCCATCTAGTATTGAACAGAAGAATTAAGCTTTCTAGAAGCCCCACACTCGAACTTTCTGCACCCGGTCGGTCGGCGCCCGTATTTGCTAGAATATTCTGGATGTTTCGGTGGAAGAGCCCTATATAAACCCGTTGATAGCCGCGATCGGGGCAGTTTTGAATTTGGCGGTACAAGAGAAGCTTCGGAGCGAAATAAAGTGAATCAGTGTGATTAATTACTAGTGTCTTTTAAGTTTTAAATGGTGTTCGGTAATAAAAGTGTAAATTTTGGTAATTCAATCGTCAGTTTTTACTGTCACGAACCCCAAGCTCGTAACAATATTATTTGTAAATGAATCTTTTTCACACATTAACATATTATGTAGTTTATAAATTTCCCGTTTTCTTCCTGTGTCTAAATTAATGACAGAATATAGTATAGTAGTATAAAATATAGCATTTTTATTCTCTATTTATTATAAATAACACACATTGAAAACCAAATTTTTAGTCACAGAAAACTTCTTTTCTAGGAACAGTCAGTAAGAAACCCAGTGGGGCTTTTTAGGGTTCTTTACATTCATTACACAAAACACAGCAGCATTAAGTTAAGCTACTTTACGCTGGTATTCTGTGAGAGCGTGATCGTTTTCTGACCCATTTGGGCTACAACTATATTATATTAACAGCATAGCTCGACCATATATAAAATGGTTCTACTGTGAATATATTTGTTATACAGTGAAACTTAGAGCATCGTACGTTTCATAGTTCATTAAAAATAAGAAATAAAATACAAATTAAATCTAATTAAAATGGAACAATTCGTACTTAAACAAAATTAAGTTCATGTGAACCATATAAGAGAATGGTTTCACGTGAGCATAAAATATTTCACACTCGCCTCTATACAAGCTTGATAGCAAAATATAATTATTGTATTTTGTAAGCGGTGAAGAGGCTTTGTGACAAAATTTTTGGAACGGTTATTTTCAGCATCAATAAAATAAAATAAAAAGCATGTTATTCCATGCCAAATAAGTTTTACAATATAGCTTACTTAAAATTAATTTGCATTTTATAAAGGAAATTGAAAATATAAATTTAGTTTTTTAATACATTAATTTATATCAATTTTTGTAGAATTTAATACATTAATTAATTTCAATGTTTTTTTTAATTAACATTAACTTGTTAATTTATAAATTAATTTATTTCTATAATAATGAATAAATTTGATTGAGGTAATAATTAATGTCATAATTTTGAGTATGATAACTATTTTTCATAATATTTGTTTATTTTCAATCTATGTATTTGATTTATAAACTTTAAGTGACTATTTTAAATGGATTTGGTGTTTTATAACATTATAAATAGGATGACATTAATTCAAATTAGTTACAAATGAACAAAATATTTTAATTTATAATTAATTAAGGATCTATATACTCATTTGTGTTTGTTTGCTTTGCATGGACCCCCCTTAGGTCAAGGCCTCCTCCAAAGATTTCTATTTGTCTCCATTTTTTGCTATTTGTGTCCAACGCGGCCCCGTGATCTTTTTAATGTCATCTTCCCAGCGCGTGTATGGTCTGCCTGGACGTCTTTTTCCTGGAGAGCCATTCCATGTAGTTACGATGGAATCCATCTCTTATCTTTAACGTGCTACATGGCTGGCCCATCGAAATTTAAATTATTCAGCATTAAAGTTTATTAATTCATTGATGACGGTAATGCTTTCAAATACATATAAAAATTCAATCAATGATTTGAAATAAACTATGTAAAATCCACATAATAAAATAAAATTATGTGCTTTACTTGGTTTTAGTTTATTAATTATCTTAAAATTTCAACTATGATAAACCTCGTAAATTGGAGGAAACTTAGAAAATATTAAACCATCGGCCATAATTATGCCCTGTGGTGGCAGAGTAAAAGCTTCTAATACCTCGTTTCATCTTGAAGGCGTTTGACTAGGCAATAATAGCATAATGACAGCCTAGCTAAAAAGTCTTATAGCTTCCTATAAGCATAAGGAAGATTGTTATTCTCGATTACACTAGGCATCCATCCCAGCCCGGCGACGAGAGTTGTGACACGTCTGGTACTGTCGACGATTTGCATCATTCTTTATAGTGGAAGAGGCCGGTGAACAGCAATGGAGTTTTTGTGGCTGATGAAAATGAAGGAAAAACCTTCAGAATATTGATACTAATGTTATTGTTTAGAAAATAATACCGAACTAATTAGGAAGTGACATTCCTCAGTGAAGCTTTTTTGTTTGAAAATATTCTTATAAGTCAATTATTTCATGTACTATTTTGCTGAAGGATTCCCATATTCACCATGCTTAAGTGGCAAATAGACATTCATAGACGTCTCGCATCTTAGACCTGAGAAATTTAAGTCTGTCATAAGTGAGATTGTTATTCCACCATCTATGTAAAGCTTATAAATATTTACTATTTCTTGTTTTTGTCATACTCAAGTTGAAAACCGGATTAAATTTTTTTTTAAACATTGAAGAAATTTCATGATTCTCATCATTTAGCAACGTATGTGCTTACCTTTACAGTCTGAGTCACTGCAGAACATAGGCCTCCCCCATAGATAGCCTCATATTTGCCATAATCGGGGGATATTTGCCATAGATGCCACGCACTTCAGGTGGATTTACAACCAGAGATTTTTGATTTTTGGCGTAAGACACTGCGTCCATTTCCTGATTTGTGTCCCTCTGTCGCCTCTTACGACAACCACGGGATAATATGGGGTAGTGGATAATCTTACACCACTACTACCCGGTAACAAGAACCCCAATGTGTGGCTTGAAAGTCAGGGGTAGTTAATTATTATTCTGTGATGTTTAATCTCCTCCGTTCTTTAAATAGCAGAAAAAAGGCAAATAATTGATTCAGAGTTACAAACGTGGTCTGTGATGTAGAGAGGGAGGAGAGTTTTGGCTCGACCTAAATGTGAAGGTTACGAATTTTAATTTGGAATTGTTTTGTGTTAACACATTAAATTGTAACCACAAGCAGCAATAAGTAAAACAGCTTTGCGTGGAATTAAATACCTCCCCCAAACTATTTAAAATATTTGAATATTTGTAGATACATCAACTAGATGTATCTACAAATATTTAAATTTAAGTATACATTATGTGTGGCGTCTTCACAATAAATGTTTCTTTGTTTTTTCCTTAATTTCTGTTGAGGTTATTACTCTACCCTGTAGGGGTCGACCTACTTTTTACCACCCTTAAGAAGTTGCCAATCGAGAACCTTTTTTCCATCGGTTGTTTGTTCTTCAAACTAAAAGAAAATTGAAAATGATAAATGTTAATTCATACAGCTAAAGGTAACACAACACAGGATAATAAAGAAGAGAAAAACGAGATAAGGAAGAAGAGATAAGAAGAGAGGAAAAAAGATAAGGAAGGAAGGAAGGAAGTAAGTCTTATTACACGAACTAAGATGGAGTGTGTAATTCTGTGGTTCTCACACTATTTACACATTTGTCGTAAAAGTATGGTTGACCTATTGCCAGTTCAACTTAATGATATCTTGGTCTTTAGGGGTTAATCCGATTTTACTCTGAATATACTCATTTAGAAGTGTATCATGTCAAGAAATTCAGTGAACATCTCTCTCTCTCTCTCTCTCTCTCTCTCTCTCTCTTTCTCTCTCTCTCTCTCTCTCTCTCTATTACTAAACCATATTCCTCAGACGGCCCGCAGTGAAGTAACACGTCTAAGTTTCATATCTCATCACTGACAAAATCTATATTGAACCCACGTTTTAACGTCTGTAGGTATAATTGAAGTATAATAACATATTATTTTTTGCAATTACAAATCCATCTTCTTAAATATTGTTCTAAAATTCGCTCTATTTGCTCTAACAAGGTTAAGTTTGTTTTAATAATCTGAAGTCTACTAAATTTCTAGTAACGATTTCTGGGACTAATTACGCGAGCTGTTTTTCAGGTTTTGTCAGGCTAGTATTTATGTATGTTTAACGTCCTCCGTGACATAGAAGAAAGTAACAAGTTCATTTGAAGTTCTTGGATAGTTAATTATACCTTAACCTAAAATTTGCTATTATTTGGATAATTGTAAATTATGTTTACAATAAATTACATATAATCCTATTACCTTAGGTTTTTTAAATATTAAATAATGTTTACGACCTATCTGGGTGTGAAACCCAGTGGGGCTTTTTATACATAACATATTCCAATGAAATATTGGAATATGTTATGTATAAAAAGCCCCACTGGGTTTCACACCCAGATAGGTCGTAATATTGGAATATGTTATGTATAAAAAGCCCCACTGGGTTTCACACCCAGATAGGTCGTAAACATTATTTAATATTTAAAAAACCTAAGGTAATAGGATTATATGTAATTTATTGTAAACATAATTTACAATTATCCAAATAATAGCAAATTTTAGGTTAAGGTATAATTAACTATCCAAGAACTTCAAATGAACTTGTTACTTTCTTCTATGTCACGGAGGACGTTAAACATACATAAATACTAGCCTGACAAAACCTGAAAAACAGCTCGCGTAATTAGTCCCAGAAATCGTTACTAGAAATTTAGTAGACTTCAGATTATTAAAACAAACTTAACCTTGTTAGAGCAAATAGAGCGAATTTTAGAACAATATTTAAGAAGATGGATTTGTAATTGCAAAAAATAATATGTTATTATACTTCAATTATACCTACAGACGTTAAAACGTGGGTTCAATATAGATTTTGTCAGTGATGAGATATGAAACTTAGACGTGTTACTTCACTGCGGGCCGTCTGAGGAATATGGTTTAGTAATAGAGAGAGAGAGAGAGAGAGAGAGAAAGAGAGAGAGAGAGAGAGAGAGAGAGATGTTCACTGAATTTCTTGACATGATACACTTCTAAATAAGTATATTCAGAGTAAAATCGGATTAACCCCTAAAGACCAAGATATCATTAAGTTGAACTGGCAATAGGTCAACCATACTTTTACGACAAATGTGTAAATAGTGTGAGAACCACAGAATTACACACTCCATCTTAGTTCGTGTAATAAGACTTACTTCCTTCCTTCCTTCCTTATCTTTTTTCCTCTCTTCTTATCTCTTCTTCCTTATCTCGTTTTTCTCTTCTTTATTATCCTGTGTTGTGTTACCTTTAGCTGTATGAATTAACATTTATCATTTTCAATTTTCTTTTAGTTTGAAGAACAAACAACCGATGGAAAAAAGGTTCTCGATTGGCAACTTCTTAAGGGTGGTAAAAAGTAGGTCGACCCCTACAGGGTAGAGTAATAACCTCAACAGAAATTAAGGAAAAAACAAAGAAACATTTATTGTGAAGACGCCACACATAATGTATACTTAAATTTAAATATTTGTAGATACATCTAGTTGATGTATCTACAAATATTCAAATATTTTAAATAGTTTGGGGGAGGTATTTAATTCCACGCAAAGCTGTTTTACTTATTGCTGCTTGTGGTTACAATTTAATGTGTTAACACAAAACAATTCCAAATTAAAATTCGTAACCTTCACATTTAGGTCGAGCCAAAACTCTCCTCCCTCTCTACATCACAGACCACGTTTGTAACTCTGAATCAATTATTTGCCTTTTTTCTGCTATTTAAAGAACGGAGGAGATTAAACATCACAGAATAATAATTAACTACCCCTGACTTTCAAGCCACACATTGGGGTTCTTGTTACCGGGTAGTAGTGGTGTAAGATTATCCACTACCCCATATTATCCCGTGGTTGTCGTAAGAGGCGACAGAGGGACACAAATCAGGAAATGGACGCAGTGTCTTACGCCAAAAATCAAAAATCTCTGGTTGTAAATCCACCTGAAGTGCGTGGCATCTATGGCAAATATCCCCCGATTATGGCAAATATGAGGCTATCTATGGGGGAGGCCTATGTTCTGCAGTGACTCAGACTGTAAAGGTAAGCACATACGTTGCTAAATGATGAGAATCATGAAATTTCTTCAATGTTTAAAAAAAAATTTAATCCGGTTTTCAACTTGAGTATGACAAAAACAAGAAATAGTAAATATTTATAAGCTTTACATAGATGGTGGAATAACAATCTCACTTATGACAGACTTAAATTTCTCAGGTCTAAGATGCGAGACGTCTATGAATGTCTATTTGCCACTTAAGCATGGTGAATATGGGAATCCTTCAGCAAAATAGTACATGAAATAATTGACTTATAAGAATATTTTCAAACAAAAAAGCTTCACTGAGGAATGTCACTTCCTAATTAGTTCGGTATTATTTTCTAAACAATAACATTAGTATCAATATTCTGAAGGTTTTTCCTTCATTTTCATCAGCCACAAAAACTCCATTGCTGTTCACCGGCCTCTTCCACTATAAAGAATGATGCAAATCGTCGACAGTACCAGACGTGTCACAACTCTCGTCGCCGGGCTGGGATGGATGCCTAGTGTAATCGAGAATAACAATCTTCCTTATGCTTATAGGAAGCTATAAGACTTTTTAGCTAGGCTGTCATTATGCTATTATTGCCTAGTCAAACGCCTTCAAGATGAAACGAGGTATTAGAAGCTTTTACTCTGCCACCACAGGGCATAATTATGGCCGATGGTTTAATATTTTCTAAGTTTCCTCCAATTTACGAGGTTTATCATAGTTGAAATTTTAAGATAATTAATAAACTAAAACCAAGTAAAGCACATAATTTTATTTTATTATGTGGATTTTACATAGTTTATTTCAAATCATTGATTGAATTTTTATATGTATTTGAAAGCATTACCGTCATCAATGAATTAATAAACTTTAATGCTGAATAATTTAAATTTCGATGGGCCAGCCATGTAGCACGTTAAAGATAAGAGATGGATTCCATCGTAACTACATGGAATGGCTCTCCAGGAAAAAGACGTCCAGGCAGACCATACACGCGCTGGGAAGATGACATTAAAAAGATCACGGGGCCGCGTTGGACACAAATAGCAAAAAATGGAGACAAATAGAAATCTTTGGAGGAGGCCTTGACCTAAGGGGGGTCCATGCAAAGCAAACAAACACAAATGAGTATATAGATCCTTAATTAATTATAAATTAAAATATTTTGTTCATTTGTAACTAATTTGAATTAATGTCATCCTATTTATAATGTTATAAAACACCAAATCCATTTAAAATAGTCACTTAAAGTTTATAAATCAAATACATAGATTGAAAATAAACAAATATTATGAAAAATAGTTATCATACTCAAAATTATGACATTAATTATTACCTCAATCAAATTTATTCATTATTATAGAAATAAATTAATTTATAAATTAACAAGTTAATGTTAATTAAAAAAAACATTGAAATTAATTAATGTATTAAATTCTACAAAAATTGATATAAATTAATGTATTAAAAAACTAAATTTATATTTTCAATTTCCTTTATAAAATGCAAATTAATTTTAAGTAAGCTATATTGTAAAACTTATTTGGCATGGAATAACATGCTTTTTATTTTATTTTATTGATGCTGAAAATAACCGTTCCAAAAATTTTGTCACAAAGCCTCTTCACCGCTTACAAAATACAATAATTATATTTTGCTATCAAGCTTGTATAGAGGCGAGTGTGAAATATTTTATGCTCACGTGAAACCATTCTCTTATATGGTTCACATGAACTTAATTTTGTTTAAGTACGAATTGTTCCATTTTAATTAGATTTAATTTGTATTTTATTTCTTATTTTTAATGAACTATGAAACGTACGATGCTCTAAGTTTCACTGTATAACAAATATATTCACAGTAGAACCATTTTATATATGGTCGAGCTATGCTGTTAATATAATATAGTTGTAGCCCAAATGGGTCAGAAAACGATCACGCTCTCACAGAATACCAGCGTAAAGTAGCTTAACTTAATGCTGCTGTGTTTTGTGTAATGAATGTAAAGAACCCTAAAAAGCCCCACTGGGTTTCTTACTGACTGTTCCTAGAAAAGAAGTTTTCTGTGACTAAAAATTTGGTTTTCAATGTGTGTTATTTATAATAAATAGAGAATAAAAATGCTATATTTTATACTACTATACTATATTCTGTCATTAATTTAGACACAGGAAGAAAACGGGAAATTTATAAACTACATAATATGTTAATGTGTGAAAAAGATTCATTTACAAATAATATTGTTACGAGCTTGGGGTTCGTGACAGTAAAAACTGACGATTGAATTACCAAAATTTACACTTTTATTACCGAACACCATTTAAAACTTAAAAGACACTAGTAATTAATCACACTGATTCACTTTATTTCGCTCCGAAGCTTCTCTTGTACCGCCAAATTCAAAACTGCCCCGATCGCGGCTATCAACGGGTTTATATAGGGCTCTTCCACCGAAACATCCAGAATATTCTAGCAAATACGGGCGCCGACCGACCGGGTGCAGAAAGTTCGAGTGTGGGGCTTCTAGAAAGCTTAATTCTTCTGTTCAATACTAGATGGCACTGTTGGTGGAAGTTCAAGATTGGCATTTTCTAGGAAGCCCTCCTCGCTCTGTTCCCCGACACAAGATGGCGCTAGTGCCAGGTACCAGACATCAACTTAAGCGCGCAACAATATATACAATCTCCCCGCGACTATTATTTTTAATACTACTATTAAATCTGGTGTGTTACCTGATTAAATGAACCAACTATTTCTCTCTACCAATAGTAAAGTTTTTGAAAAAATAATCGTGATCAAATGTAACATTTTTTTAATGTACTTAAATAATTTACTACATAAAAATCAATTCAGTTCCACAAGGGGTCGCTCGATAACTGATGCTGGTGTTGAGCTGATTAAATATATTTTCAATGCATGGAAGAATTCATAGGATGCTTTGGGCACATTCTGTTACCTGTCCAATACCTTTTAATTGTGTTTACCATGAAATGTTAATCAGGAAACTTCAACACCACGGTGTAAGAAGTAATGCTTATAAATTAATTATTTCATATTTAAGTAACAAAACGCAAAAAGTGTCATTTATAGTACGAGTTCTTCCGGGTCGATAGTACTAATGGGCGTGCCTAAGGGCTCAATTATCGACGCTTTTCTAATTCATGTATATATTAATGACTTACGTTACGTAGTAGAGGATTACCATTACGTATTGGCTTATGATACTTCATTAATTTTCATTTTAAAGCGACAATTATTTAAATATGACGAAGTAAATAATGCTATATCTAAATTAGCAAATTTGTTCGTAAATTAAAACGAGTTTACTTCTTCCGAGTTATACGAAACTAGACCGATAAGCAGCGAGATCTGTCGCGAGTGGATGTGAACATGTGTGGGTTTGAAATTAGTCAATGAATTACACTTGCAACTACTCGCAGGAAATGCTTGGTAAACTGTCGCGAGTGCGCTTGGTACTTAGTTTACAACTGCAAGTTAATGTCAAACTGACTGTCGGGTACTTCTTGCAGAAGCTAGGTGGACACGCGGCCTTAGCATATTATAATTTTTGTTTAGTCGTCCATACTCTTGTACGATAAATGATATTCATAGATGTGAGGCTCTTTGTTTCGGACGGCAGGGACACGTCCAGTGCCCGCAGTCGCCCTGGGACAATCTCCCACTTTATGACGTACGTTCCTTGCCTAGTGCTGGTGACCCACGTCCCACGCACCCCTGATTGCGTATGTATAATACGACCCTACCAGGACCCCGAGAGAGAGAGAGATAGACGATCAGCCGGGAGGAGGCAATTAAAACACTTTTCTTCTAGGTAGCTTCTTGTTCCTTAGGTTTCGGCTTCCTTTTTTCTTATTGTTGTAGCCTCTTCAACGGCTGTGCTGCGACTGCGATTTGAGCCTTTTTTGTGCCCGAAGGAAATATGGGCAACACTCCGGAAAGCGGGGGAGGGAGGTTGGGAATGTTCATAGCACACCACGCAGCCGGCTGCGTGGTTATGTGGTGACTTTTACCCACTAAACCCAACCTTTTAGGAACTGGCTTAACGATCTGACTAGAGATCTCTAAGCCGTATACGAACGCGACCCTCCTTGGCAGAAAGGAGTGTGCAAATTTGAGGCGATTTGAGCAAGCGTTGATTGTCGTCTGCTATGGGACTACTTTTGTTTATCCCATGCAGGTATCGGGCCTCGGGGAGTCCCCCATTACCCGGGTATTCCTCACGGCTCATAACAATGAGCCGGTCTTGGGAGCCGTACCAGTACGGCATTGTTGGTAGTCTTGGTTGGCGTATTGCGCGCCACCAGGTCGATGCTACCGGAGGGTCGGCCGTCTCGAAGCCCCGCGGAGTCCCGAGGGTAGGAGTCGACGCAGGGTCAATCTTGCCGACATGAGGGCGTTCCAGCTGCTCCGGGCCTCCAGTGCTCCTTCCTGGCTCTAGTTGAAGGCGATTTGAGCCGAAATTTGCTCGGCTTATATACCTGCCGGCGTTACCGTACGGACGTTAGCGCGGTTTTCCCTATCTCACGCGTTGTTTTTACTACGAGCCGAAACCTTAGGAGCCTTTATTTATTAAAACTTTTACATAACCCTTACAATTTATACATCATTATATTGCTCTAGTATTATTCTATAATATAAAATAATAATATTAACTACTAAGTACTTTATATAAAACTTCTAGAGCAAAAACCTTACGAAAAAAAACCTTACTTAAGACAAAATGTATTGTAATACAACATTACAATACATTTTGTCTTATATATATATATATATATATATATATATATATATATATATATATATATATATATATATATATATATATATATATATATATATATATATATATTAAAACAGGTGTCTAATCTACTTATTTCTCTTTGTTTACATTATGCCACATACAAACCTTTAATCTAACACCAGTTTTCAAGCGTTAAATAAAACTTAAATTTTTTATAAGTATTTACAATACAAATTCTTGCTTAAAAACTTCTTTACGAAATTATCATTAAAGGCTAACCTTTTGATTTTGTAATTATATTTAAATTATATTCTATTATGAGTTAATACGCTAATTACTCTAATTGAGAAATTATAACAGTCTAAAAATAAAGTTCGTCACTTGGTAAATTATACTTGTCGCAGGCGCTAACTACACTAATTTAAAGAATTGAAATAGTCTTAAAACACAGTTCGTCACTGGTTGATTGTATGCCTGTCGCCGACACTACACTAATTAAGGAATTGAATTAGTCTTAACACAGTTCGTCACTGGTTGATAGTATGCTTGTCGCCGACCCTCTTGTTTATTTTTTTTTATCTGAATCTCTCTCTTAATCTCTCAATCTCTTGATGTGGTTATAATGTAATTACACTCGTATTCAGAACTATTAACCTCTCAAACCCTTAGCGGGCTCATGAGCCCGCAGTCATATTCCACACACAGCACTTTAACCTATCAAAACTTTAAGATCTCACAGTAAGAAGACAGATAAGAAGAGAACGTCTTTGCGTTCCATATTACCTTTTGGTTACTTACTACCCTTTGTTACAATAAATTTAAGAATAAACCAACTGTTCCACGCGACCTCGTCCTCGTGAAATTTGTTACGATTTAATGGATTTTAATTTATTTTTTTGTGTAGAACCCTTATTCTTTTTCTAAAATAAAAGTCGTCTAAGTTACCCCTTAAAACATCAGCTATCGGCCAGAGAAAGTCCTGTTAAAATCGGTCCATCAATTTCGGAGAACAAACAGACAGACAAACAATACAGAATAAAAACAGTAATAAGTACTATATATAGTTTCATATGCGTTTATTATAAAGCTGTTATTTTGACATTCAAACTGACGACATGATTTATTTGTATATATATATATATATATATATATATATATATATATATATATATATATATATATATATATATATATATATATATTTACTGATATAGTGTACTGAGGGCGAACGACACTATTACAGTATATATATATATATTAGTTCATTATAATGAACGCATAGTTAAAATCCATTGGAAATGAAACACCGAAAGAAAATACCTCATCCTAAGCGGAGTACCTGAAAAGGCTGATGAGATACTGCTCGTATTGTTACCACAATATTAAAAGACTACTTTGGTCTCAACGACATTACAGCCTCGTCCTTCAAGGTTGTACGAGTACACAGACTTGGATCGGCATCTACGGGCCAAAGAAGCCTGTACTTTTTAGACTTACATAATTGTTTTACTGATAAACTAATTGCAATATAAGTTGCTTATATAACTGAAGATACAATTTATTTAGACCCTATTGTCATTCTTCCACGGGCTTAATTTTATATACCTAGAGCCCTATTAATAAACATAGACTTGAGCAAGATTAACTTTACTCCTAGTTTAAAGCTTAAAATATCTAATTTCAGTATTAATAAACATAGAGTAAGGAGGGAGTAAACTAATTCGAATCTCCTCTCGGAATAAAAGTTAATCCTTGGCGGTACCTAGTTTAACGACTGAGTAAGCATAGACTAGTCGCGTATTTTGACATTTTGTTAAACTTTACGTTTACACGCGTTGTTACCCGTATTAAATTCATAAGCACTAGTAACAAAAATAGCATAATGGATTAAAATGCCAAGAAGTGATGTGGAGCAGAACAAAGTTATTGCAGGTTTTTATTCACTATGTGGATTTAGACAAGTGATTGGGGCTATTGATTACCACATATTCGAATCCCGAAAGTCGCTGGAAACATCGGACAATACTATATAAACTGGAAAGGATACAGTTAAATAAATGTACAAGTAAGTTTTATAGCACCTAGCTAGCCCACCTTTGCCATATAAGCACTTAGTTATTTTCTAAGATTCAATACAATCACCTTAATCTATTATTTCATATAAAAGAAGTTATGAGAGCTTTGCTCCAGGTTGTGTCAAATGCAAATTTAGAGATCATGGATACAGTGGCACATTGGCAAGGCAGCACACATGACTCAAGAATATTTAATGAAAGTCGCATTAAAACGTTTAAGCAGTCAGAATTTAAAGGCGGATTTCTCGGAGATTCTGGTTATGCTTGTACTCCTTATTTATTCACTCCTATCCTGCGTCCTAATAAACAAAAGGAAGAAATGTACAACCGGTCGCACATCCGGGCCCGTAACACTGTTGAACAATGCTTTGGAGGGAAGCAAAGGTTTCGGTGTTTACTGCGAGGACTAAATACGAAATAAGAGTATACAAAACTATATACATTGCAATGCAAAAACAAGATCTGCTTGAGGATGAAGATTTTTTTAAACATAACATAAACACTCACGCCTGTCACCCAGAGGGGTAGGCAGAGACTACGGACTTCCATTTGGCACGATACTGACGTACCTCTTTCGCCTCCTTTACATCAATATATCTACGCATACATGCTCGTCGGTTAAGGGTACTTCGAACGTGGCCCATTTTCAAAATATCGCCAACTTGGTCGATAAACTTTTTTCTAGGGCGTCCTTTCCCGACTCGGCCGTTCACATCTGCCATATAAATTTGCTTTGTCACTTTTTCCTCATTCATTCTTTCTTTTTCATTCTTTCATTCTTTTCTTTTAAATAAATATACAATAATTACATGTACAAAAGGTTTTATTTATCCCCAAAAAAACAAAACAAAAATGGTTATTTAATTAATATTGCTCTTCACGCTCTTTTCTTAATTCTAAAATTTCGTTACAAATATTAAAAGTTATTATATTTAGAACTTAGTTTTTCCACCGAGTCGAAAACAATACGAGGAAACACGTAACACGTATCTCTTGTCAAACTCAAAATATTATCTGTCACTGTCATTAATGTCATCATCAAGCATTGAATTCATTTACCAATCATTCACTGACTCACTCTTTTTACTTGGGTTTCCATAGCGCAAGCGTTAATCCCAGCGTAAGGAATTTATAGTTAGTCCGAGCTTACTTCATGTTTATTAATAACATTGTAATAACGAAGTAAATGGTCAGTTAATGTGAGATTAGCTAGTCCAAGTGTAACTTCGAATTAAGCTTGGAATAAGCAATTTTTATTAATAAGACAGCTAGTGTCTAAGTTCTGTTTAAACTTCATTCCTTTTTCTTTCAACTCCTTTTATCCTGTATTTTTATTATAACATAAGAAGATAATTTTTGGTCTATTTAGTGTAGTCATATTTAGTAAATAATAAGCATTTGTTTATTTTTAATTAGCATCATTATTTTTGTTTTAAGTGTCTTGTTTTATTACTTACACCAGATATAGTAGTTACTATTTTTATTCATAACCTAGAAGTTTTAATTATAGTGATTTCATTACATTGATTTATATATTACACTATATCAGTAATAACCGCGCCAAAGCGTTAACACTGCACATATGTATATGGCCACTGCCATATAGACGTGGGCGTTATTTCACGTCACTAGATACAGTAACTGGCTACGCGGCATGTAACCGAATCACTAGTTTCGAGTCATGTTACAAGTAGTGATTTTTGTAAATGCGTTACTTATTACTGTTAACCGTGATTATTGCGAGAGTCGACTGTCGGCCGGTCAAACGCAAAGCGCACATGTGGCATACAACAATAAACAAAACAGCGTTTGTAACAGTATTATTGTACTTTTAATTTTCATACGTAAGACTATATACATAGACAGTAAAATAGAGTAATCTCTGTTTGTAAGTAATTTCAACGGTCGATTCCGGCAAGCGGGAGTCTCATTGGACTTAAGTAAAATAATTTTTAAAACATTTTTGACGGAGTCATGAACTCGTTTATTCATAAAATCAAAATAAAACTAAAAATATATACAAAAAATTTCAATGTTTATAATACTATAAAACTTAAAAACTATGTGTAAATAGCCAAACAAACAAACAAATTAATTGTACAGTGTAAATAAAAGTGCAAAAACAAATGATAGTGAAAACGTTGAAAAAGTGTAAATAAACTGTAAATATCAATAATCATTGTATAAACAATCAAATTTACTTGCCTGCATTAATAATTTTATGAAAATCTTAGTGTCATAGTAAACGCAAATCAATCATAAATATAGTTAATGCAGTCAGTCCTAAACCTGAATAAAGTATAAAGGGAAGTTAATTTATTGATTTAACAGTATACAGTTACTGTATAGCTACAAGTACAGATTGTGATTAAATTTGTTTTCGTTTCGTGTGTAACTGTATAGTTGGTGGTGATATTTATGCAAACAATCACAGTAGCCGAACAAAAATAGCCAGTTACAAAAATCACTAGTTTTGAAACATGTGACGCCGACCAAGTCACTGGTTCCGTTACGTTTCTTGAAAATGACGTAACGACCCACGACTACTGCCATATGCCTAACTAACGTCAGTTCGGTGTTCAATGTAACGCCGACAGAGTTGATCCGCGACAAAAATTGGTAAATGCGTAGTGAAAGAATGTTATTCAAAATCACAAAAACGTAATAAATCAAGCGAAATCACTTTCAACATATAATTTTTAGTTCTTGTTTTCATATAAACGTAAAAAACCTCTTATATATTATAATAATTAAATAAAATTATCGAATATTGCCATTAAGGTTCAATGTTGCCACTTTTCCGCATTTGTGATTATCCTACATTAATGGTAGACTATATAATTAATGGAGTAATTTAATTTGTTACCTCTGATTTTAAAAATTTTGGAAATTATAATAAAAACTACGTTTTAACTTTCATACAAAATAATTAGTTATTCTTATTTTAGTTTATTCATGAAATATCTATTAAATATATTTTATTACCTACTTATTTCATATTAATAATTTTATATTAATTATAATTTCGTATAAATTTTGTATTAATTATATTTTATTAACTAGTTTATATTGTTTAATTTGTTAGTAGAATAAAAATACTTTTAAAAAAATGTTCTATTTCATCATTGTGTTTACTTCTATTCATCTATCAGATATATAGAAGTACACATATCCTTTTTTCTAAGGGGATGCAATAAATATTTTAAAATAAAATATACTTTTTTAATATAAAAACAATTAAGTGCAGCTTAAAAAAACTCATTTCTATTGCGTATTTTAGGTAAAATTTCAAATAGTAAGCCACACCAATGCGCCATTGCATGTTTGTGTGTCTATCTTTATCTAATCTCGCGAACGAAAATAGCGACGATATTGTTTTCGCAACTTGTGTAAGTGAGATAGATATATGTTTATTTAAAATTGTTGTTAGTTTCAAAGCTACGTCGTCGCGTTTGGATAGTGGTTACACATTTTTCGACGCGCGGTAATGTGGTTTGCTCATTGATTTATATAACCCTAGATCAGTAATAACCGCGCCAAAGCGTTGCCACTGCACATATGGCCACAGCCATAATCCTAGCTAATGTGAGTTCATTGTTCAATGTGACGCCGACAGAGTTGAGCCGCGACAAAAATGGGTAAATGTGTAGTAAAAGAATGCTATTCAAGGTCACAAAAACGTAATAAATCAAGTGGCATCACTTTCAACACATAATTTTTAGATCTTGGTTACATATAAACTTAAAAAAACAATTCAAAAAACGGTTCAATGTTGCCACTTTTTCGCATTTGTGATTATCCTACATTAATGGGAGACTATATAATTAATGGAGTAAGTTAATTTGTTACCTCTGATTTTAAATATTTTGGAAATTATAATAAAAACTACGTTTTAACTTTCATACAAAATAATTAATTATCTTATTATATTTTATTCATGAATTATCTATTAAATATATTTTATTACCTATTTTATATTAATAATTTTATATTGTTTATAATTTCATATATTTTATATTAATTATATTTTATTAGATACCTATTTTATATTATTTGAGTTATTAGAACCATAAAATACGTTTTATTTCATCATTATATTTACTTCTACTCATCTGATAAGCTTTGTATCCCTTTTTTTTCTAAGGGAGGTAATAAAGATTTTAAAATAAAATATACCTTTTTGAATATAAAAACAACTAACTTCAGCATAAAAAACTCATTTTTATTGCGTATTTTAGGTAAAATTTCATATAGTAAGCCACACCAACCCGCCATTGCATGTTTGTGTGTCTATCTTTATCTAATCTTACGACGACGATATTGTTTTCGCAACTTGTATAAGTGAGATAGATATATGTTTACTTAAAATTGTTATTAGTTTCAAAGCTACATCGTCGCGTTTGAATAGTGGTTACACTCTTTTCGACGCGCGGTAATGTGGTTTGCTCCTCTAGTGTTGTTTAACTCAATGTTTTATTACATAATACCTTAGTATACTTTTAATTAACTCTCATACTCATTGTTCAATATAATAATACATTACTATGATTTCAAATATCAATACAATGTGCCCTCCTTTCTGCCAAGGAGGGTCTCGTTCATATACGGCTTAGATATCGCTAGTTAGACCGTTAAGCCAGTCCCTAAAAGGTGGGGTTTAGTGGGTAAAAGTCTCCACATGCAGCCGACTGCGTGGTATGCTATGAGCATTCCCCACCTCCCTCCCCCGTTTTCCGGAGGGTTGCCCATATTTGCTTCGGGCGCAAAAAAAAAAGTACTAGTACATATACGTTTAAATGTTTTTGTGTTTTATATAGAAATATATAGGATTAATGTTTTATAGTAGAATAGAACAGTAATTTTAGTACACAATAAAAGAACGGAATAGACAAAAAAACAAGTAACAGAAATCAACAAACAATAAACATAGCACAGAGTAATTTTGGGTGAGAGTAGATAGCACCACATGCATAGGTTAAATACGAAATGATTTGTTGTATAGGTAGCTACCGGGCTTTTGACCAAAAAGAAATATTTGGTTAATTACGTGTTTTTCTTTTTTTATATTAGCAACTTAAATGTTTTTTCAATTATTTCACTAATAGCGGTTATGTCACAAACATGGTCTAAATTCTGTGCTGTTTAGCTTATGTCGAATCCAGTTTACCCTACCTTTGTAAACTTGTACCGTTAATATTCAGACATACTTGGATGTTTACGATTTTGTATCTGGTCTTAATTATAATTTTTTTTTTTTTTTTTTTTTGCGCCCGAAGCAATTAAAGGGCTACCCTGTACGTAGGGAGGCGGAAAATGCATTACGCATACCACGATAGCCGGTCTATCGTGGTTATGGGGGACTCACTGTCCTACCGGGGACCCTAAGTGATACCCCCTAAAAACCGCCTTTGGGGACAGGCAGCTGGCTGATTAAGCTCTATTGTGCCTTATCATGAGCGACCCTCTTTTGGGAAAAGAGGGCGCAGGCGGCTAAGAGCCGCTGAGGGAGTGCCTACGAAGGCAAAATAATATTAGTTGATATAATAATAATTAATTTAATTAGAACTGGCCTGAGCCGCCAGGAGGCAGTTCAGGTCGTTTGACAGTTTATTTGGCGGGTCCGAGAGAGAGTTTCTCGGCCTGCGGACACGATAGCGAGAGGGGGGTGGGGCTGCATAAGAAGCCGCCTCACGAATTAAATTGTTTGGGTGCGACTCTGAGGCTTTGAAGAAGTTCTCAGAGAGTTTTTTAAGGAACTGTTGAATTGTTGGGAGCTCTAAGTCCCGATGAAGGTCGGCATTACGGACGTACCAAGGTGCGTTCGCAGCTCGACGACAGAAGAGGTTCTGAACTATTTGGAGTTCATTTAAAATGTTAGGGTTTGCGTGGGCAAAGACGGGGCCCGCGTAGGACATGACGGGTCGTATACAGACCTATTATAATTTTTTTGTAGACTCCTTATTTGTACTTCCTTACTGTAAACAGCCGACCGGCGGGTTAGTGCCTATAATAACCGTGTGCCTTTATAGTTACATAATTATAATTTGTGTATTTATTTATTTATATCATCATCAATTGTATAGAGATAGACTATGATTCAAGTTTAAGAATTTTTCTTTATTAGTTACAAACTTATAAACAAATCATTTAGATACACTCTTTTCTAAAAACATAAAATATAAACGTTTTAATAATAATAAAAAAAAACTTAAAAGCAATTTAAAGTAAATATAATTAAAGAGCCGAATAATTCCAGGTTGAGCATGGAACGATTCGTATATACGTTACAAATGATTGCAATACCGTGTTGTGCGGCCAATGAAATACATGATTCAAGTAATTTTTACAATTTTCAGGGAAATGTAAGATGAAAAATAATTTTATGAAACCACTGAAAGAGACATACTTGTACAATAATATGTTTCCTTAAATAACTCCACCCAATGTCTGTAACGTTTCCGACTGTAGGCGTTTCTTCATCACGCCGGCGCATCCTTCTCCGCCTTCTCGTTTAAAGTTAACGTTTAATCATTTTGTCGCCCTTCGTATTACGTAGGATACGAATATGAAAATGTTTCAGTTTGTTTGGCTGGGGTGCTGTGGGCTCCCGCAAGGCACAAGTAGTTATTTTTATGCCACTTGGTTTCTTGATAATTTTTCCCTCTACAGAGGTTTTTGTGAATCATTGGTAAAACTTTAATGACTTTATGTAAGTATTCATGTAATCTATATTGAATAAAAATTATTTCGTTCTATTCTATTCTATATATTCCTCCGCTTCATAATAGTCCACTAAGCCTCCCCCATGGAGAGAGGTTTCAGGTTGGCGATTCCAGTACTAGTCGTTTCGCCCCATTGACGCTGTTTTCCGGCAGATTTTACACCCGACGTAAGCGATGTAGTTATACCGCTAATTTTTGGAAGCCAAAAATATTTGGCTTATCCCATAGTACCTACCCTCTTACGACTCTAAGAATAAGAAACAGGATGATGAATTTTCGTATGCCACTACCACGTGGTAAAGTATTTGTAATTTTTTGATAAAAAAAAGGTTCTAAAGAGCATTAGGCTCACCTGATAGTAAACGTCGGCAGCCGCGCATAAACAACTGCAATACCAGGAGAATTACAAGTGTGTTGCCGGCCTTTTAAATAGTAGTGTATTGGGTCTATTTATGTTGAATTGAATGAGTCGTGGTAGCTCAGATGGTTAGCGCTCGTTGTAAATTTCACAATACGCGAGCAAACCGGGTTCTATCCTCGCCGGCACCAATGAAATTGTTAATTGCAATTTTAAGTGCTAATTTACCACGTGCTCGGCGGTGAAGGAAAACATCGTGAGGAAACCTGCATGTCTGAGAATATAAGAAAAAAAATATTTCGAAGACGTGTGAAGTTCGCCAACACGCATTGGGGCAGCGCGGCGGACTATTCCTTGCCCTAAAACTCTCTCAGAAATGAGAGGAGGCCTGTGCCCAGCTGTGGGACGTATATAGGCTGTAACTTTACTTTACTTTTTTATGTTGAATTTTAGTATGACATTTTTGACGGCTCCGTGGCGCAGTGGCTCAACAATGAGTTACAGTGTTAAGGCCCGCGGGTTGGAATTCTACAGGTAACTAGTATTTGTATGGCCTACAAGTAATTGTTCCGGATCTGGATGTTTGTCTTTTTGAAATTTATGTTTGTAAACTGTCCCCACCATACAGGAAAAAATCCTAGTGTTACCTCCACACTAGAATTTTTTCCTGTACGTTTTAAAGAAATAGAAAAAGAAATCGTCTTCAGAATAAAGGAGCATTTCACAATATCGAGTAATATCGTGCTCTAAAGAAGCAGAAAGTGATGTTTTCTTTGTATTAAATTGTATTAAGTTCTATTGCTTTATATGAGAATTGGAATACA
Organism: Parnassius smintheus behrii; assembly: GCA_036936625.1. NCBI lineage: Eukaryota > Metazoa > Arthropoda > Insecta > Lepidoptera > Papilionidae > Parnassius > Parnassius smintheus. The sequence continues at coordinate 282,928 of JAUPFT010000036.1, read as the reverse complement.
CGATCGAATTATTTCTGCGCTGTTAGTAAATTTCATAGTTTAATTGAAATTGTAGAAAGGCACAAGCAGTTTGACCGCAAGCTTAAGTGATGGTCAAGTTTCAGTATATTTTATACCAAAATATGATTAACATACTATGCTTTTCATCTGGTGATAAAAAGCTTAGTATTTTACCGTATCGTACACTATACATTGTTTTTTATTTATTTGGATATGTGACAATTTTAATTAATTTATAAAGTATCATTAATTTTATGCTCCAAAAACATAAATCTTTATATTCGAAAATAGTTGCAATGAGTCCAATTTGTCTCGTTTAAAAACCAGCAGATTATCCAAGATGACTTTACACAATATTTAACAATAATAGAAGACTATAAAATAAATGAGAATGGCATACCTCAATATTACATAACGTTACAGACACGTGATTTCAAGTTGATTCTGTTTATTTTTATAGTAATTTGATCGAGAATGACTGTCGAAAAACAACTTGACTGACTCCATTAGACTGTGGTTCTACTACTTCAAAAGATATATGTATAGTTTAGTACATTAGTTGAGTGTTTCCTCTAGCATAATAATGAAAAGCAGCAACGGATTGAATAAACTATCGTTAGGATGGCTGATTTACGAGTATGGCTAAATACTCATATGCTATTCAATTCTAAGATGTCGTTGATTCTCGTGGTGTGACTGTGACACCACGAGAAGCAGCGTTTGAGTATTTAGGAATTAAAATCAATAGCATGTAGATCTTTTATGTTAATGGCATGGAGTTTCCTGCGTAACGTTATAGCGTTTTGTGGATACAGCTACTGAAACACGTCATGGTTTAGTAAACTAAATGATAATTGATTTGGACGCGCGAAAAGGGTCGCTGTCTGTTATTATCTTATTTAGTCTATAGTGAGACGGTAGGTATGTGTGTCATATGTGTAGGTCACAGTCTGGGAATAATTAACAAAGTCCAAGCGTACACAATAAAGTTAATATTTAATCATTAGAAACAGGTACACAAGTATATAATATATAGTTCCGCATAACACAACATAAGAGTCACTAACTATACAAAATTGAAGGAGTAGACAGTGATAGTATACACCAAATTATTTAGAGATATTATTCGCGAGCTAGCAACGGAGCACTCGGTTAGCCAGGCGACATGGGCTTCGCATATGCTGTCGATAAGCGGACTGATAAGCGCGGTGCGCGGCGTTGACTGCCCAGGCGCAGGGAACTGCATTCCAAGGGTATAGTTGTTTAGCGTGTTTCCAATGCACACTAGGTTAAATGTAAATAATGATTTATTATTAAATATTATATTTGTATTCTAATATGTAACGGTGGAATTCAGGTTATTTAATAGTTGTAAATAATTAGATATAATTATGTAAATATATAAAATAAATAATATAAATATATAATATATTAAATAATATTAAATAAATAATATACAAGTGTGTATTATGTATATGTACGTATAATACACAATAAGTAGGCTACATCACTCCTCCCTGAGACCGTCACTACGGGCGATAAAAATCTGGAAATCGAACTGTGCGGCCTGATCGCGTCCTTCTGACGTCATCCTGAGCTGGAGCATTGGGCTCTTTTGGAACAGGATCAAGGAAGGAACCGGAATTGGGGTTGGATGTGAGAGTGGGAGTACGGATAGGGTTAGAAGATGGGTCTAACAGCATATAGGCCGGCTTGAGGCGGTCTATGGATACTGTGACGCTTTTACCCTTTATTAAAATTCTGAATGTTTTGGCATTACGTTCTAATACTTGGTACGGACCAGTGTAAGGGGGCTGCAAAGAGCCACGTAATGCATCGTCCCTTAAAAATACATGACTTGATGAAAATAAGTCCTTGTGCATAAAAATTTTTACTTTATTGTGGCGCGCAGCAGGTGAAGGTTGCAGCTTTGACGTTAATTGGTGCAGTCGGGTGGTAAAGTCCGATATATCGGTTGAGTCGGGAGCTACGGCCTGGAAGAATTCGCCAGGTAAACGTAAAGGCTCTCCAATTCGGCGGATGATGTTTGAAGATCATCCTTATATGCACTCCTAATGCCCAATAATACCAAAGGTAACGTGTCTACCCAATTGTTATCAGCATGGCACATTATGGCTGCTTTTAACTGACGGTGGAATCGTTCTACTAGGCCGTTGCGGGCTGGATGATACGCGGTTGTTCTACGATGTTTGAATCCAATCATCTTTCCAAGGTATTGGAAAAGTGACGATTCAAACTGTCAACCACGATCAGTGACAATATCAGTTGGGCATCCAAATCTGAATATCCACGATATTAATGCCTTTCCAACTGTTTCGGCTGTTATGTCTGCCATTGGTATGACTTCTGGCCATCGTGTGAAACGATCCACCGCAGTCAAGCAGTAGCGGTAACCCTGGGAAATAGGAAGGGGTCCAATAATGTCAACATGCACGAAAGTGAATCGGGCGCGAGGTAGTTCGAAAGTGCCTAATGGTGAAGATATGTGCTGATGAACCTTAGCGCGCTGACAAGCTAAGCATTGTCGAGACCACAGTTTTTACGAACTCCAGGCCAGACAAACCGCTCAGCTACTAATTTAACGCTGGCATTGGCGCCTGGATGGCTTAGACTATGAAGACTGTCAAATAGTTGTCTCCTCAAAGGCTTGGTAACAAAAGGCCTAGATGTGGTGGTGCTAACGTCACAATAAAGCTCAAGTTGAGAGTTAGAAATTCTCAAGTTTTCTAATTGGAGTGAAGATTCACCTTTTAGAAGTTGAGTCAGTTCCCGATCAGCTGCTTGAGATGAAGCGAGTACATTTAAGTCGATAGGTATCTGCAGTTCCTCGACACGTGATAGTGGATCAGCGACAACATTGTCTTTTCCCGATAAATGTCTAATATCGGTCGTGAACTGTGAGATATAGTCGAGGTGACGATACTGCCGAGACGAACAGTTAGCTTTTCTTTCGTTGAAAGTATAACTGAGCGGCTTGTGATCAGTAAACTCCACGAAATGTCTAGCCTCTAGCATATGACGAAAGTATTTAATACTTTCGTATATGGCTAAAAGCTCGCGGTCGTAGTGTGAATACTTTTGTTGAGAGGGACTCAACTTCCGCGAGAAGAATGCTAAAGGTTGCCAAACCCCACCTTTTAATTGTTGTAAAACTGCACCCATTGCCAGGTCGGATGTGTCTGTTACCAGCGCAAGTTCGGCCTGACAATCCGGGTGTGCGAGTAATGCAGCATCAGCAAGGCTCTGTTTGCACCTGTTAAAGGCTACAAGTGCATCACCAGTCAGATCGACTGGGTGAGATGCTTTAACAGAACCGGCAAGAAGTGCATTTAAAGGGGCTTGGATTAAAGCTGACTGAGGTAGGAAACGTCTGTAAAAGTTGAGCATTCCTATAAATCGCCTAAGTTGCCTTACTGTTTTAGGCACGGGAAAGTCCTTTATGGCTTCGACTTTGTATTCCAGAGGTTTGGTGCCAGATGCCGAAATTCGGTAACCTAAAAATGTTACTTCGCTTGTGCCGAAGACGCATTTTGATGTGTTGACAACAACGCCATATTCCTTCATGTGAGTGAAAAGTTGGTGAAGGTAAGCTTCGTGTTCTGCCTCATCCTTGGAGAAGACCAAAAAATCATCCAAATAGGGATAACAAAACTCAAGGCCTCGCGTCAACTCGTCAACAAATCTCTGAAAGGCTTGGCTTCCATTTCTCAGGCCGAAATTCATAAAGGGGAATTCAAACAACCCAAAGGGTGTAGTAATAGCGGTCTTCTGTATATCCTCCTCACTTACTTACTTACTTACTTACTTATCTTCACGCACAATCCCTAACGGGGTAGCCAGAGAGAACAGATCGCCAAGTGTCACGATCCTTACATACCTCTTTCGCTTCTTTCAGGTTCATTAACTTCTTCATACATGCACGTCTAGGTATCCGAGTACTCTTGACCCTCCCCTCTTTGAGCAATTTGCTCACATGGTCTTCGAAAGTTAGTCTCGGTCTATATATATATATATCCTCCTCAAAAACTGGAATTTGGTTGTACGTCTTCATCAAATCGATGGTGGAGAAGACAGTACAACCAGCTATGCTGTGGGAAAAATCATGTATGTGCCTAATAGGATAACGGTCTGGAATAGTCCGTGCATTAAGCATATAATTATCACCACAGGGGCGCCAGCCGTTATTCTTCTTAGGCGCCAGGTGCAGAGGTGAAGCCCAGGGGCTTCTAGAAGGCCGCGCGGTGCCATTACTAATCATCAGCTCAAATTCCTGTTTGGCAATCTTAAGTTTATCAGGTGCCAGTCTACGAGGTGTACATGAGATAGGAGGTCCTGGTGTAGTCCTAATGTAGTGTACCGTTTTGTGCTTTGGAACAACCAGAGTGCCTGAAGGGCGTGTTATTTTAGGAAATTTATTCAAAATACGGTGATAACGCGTGTCGCCTGTCGAAACATTGATAGAAGCAATATCAGCTTTAGCAAAAGAAGCAATTGATGACAATGTAGTGGTATTATCAATAAGGCGTTGATTGCGGCAATCTACAATTAAATTATAAAAGCTAAGAAAATCAACACCTATAATAGGTTTGGTAACATTAGCAACAGTGAAACGCCAAGCACAAATACATCTTAAGCCTAAATTTAAATTAAGCTCTATAAAACCAAAAGTGTCAATGATCGATCCGTTGGCAGCACTTAACTGATAGATTTGTCTTGGCTCGACGCTCCCGGAGTGCAGAATGAGGGTAGACGCACAGGTCACTGCCAGTATCCACCAAGAACTGGATTTTCGAGCTGTGGTCGGTTACAAAAAGGCGACCCGTAGACGAAGGGCAATCGTTTGCCTGCATTCCATACTTCACGTGGTACCAGCACATCGGGTATTTACGATAGCTGGAATTGGATCTGCTTCTCTGTCTCGAAGAAGAACGACGACGATGATGCGCTCTGGAACGACCACGACTTGTAGAAGTTCCAGTTTCAGTGTAAGCTGCTGCATCATCTTCTTCAACTCTGCAATCTCATCGGACGGATGAGATACATGCATATCACGGGAAGATGTGGCAGCGATGTTGTAAGGTGACGTCAGCTCCTGTATACGATCAGCTAGATCTGCAAGTTGCTCTAGCAAATGACTCGGCTGCGATGCCAGCACAGTCTGAATATTATGCGGCAGGCAATTGCTCCAAATCGACCTAATGAAGTCTTCAGGAACTGAAGGACCAGCCAAATCCTGAAGGTGCCTCAAAAATTGTGAAGGCTTCCTGTCTCCAAGTTCTTCATGGGTCAGCAACTGCTTCACCTTCTTTTCGTGAGAAACTGAAAGTCGTTTGATCAGCTCTGACTTGATCTTGTCATAGCAATTATGAGCTGGAGGATTGACAATAATATCCACGGCTTTTGCGTATTGCATATCCAAATTATTGGTCACTTCCGTGAACTTAATGGAATCGTCAGTGACATCATGACTAGCAAACTGACCTTCAATAAGCGCGAACCAAAGTTCTGGATCCTCAGGTGAGAATGGTGGCACTTTAATTTTTAATTTAGGCACATATTTATTTTCACGTTCCATGGAAACGCGCGCTGGGCGTGCCCGTCGCATAGTGACGTTGGCATCGTGGCGTGATCCAACCGTTTTCGCGGTATCACTGCTATCACTCATTTTAATCTTTGTGTCCATATCGGGGTCACCAGTTATAGTGAGACGGTAGGTATGTGTGTCATATGTGTAGGTCACAGTCTGGGAATAATTAACGAAGTCCAAGCGTACACAATAAAGTTAATATTTAATCATTAGAAACAGGTACACAAGTATATAATATATAGTTCCACATAACACAACATAAGAGTCACTAACTATACAAAATTGAAGGAGTAGACAGTGATAGTATACACCAAATTATTTAGAGATATTATTCGCGAGCTAGCAACAGAGCACTCGGTTAGCCAGGTGACATGGGCTTCGCATATGCTGTCGATAAGCGGACTGACAAGCGCGGTGCGCGGCGTTGACTGCTCAGGCGCAGGGAACTGCATTCCAACGGTATAGTTGTTTAGCGTGTTTCCAATGCACACTAGGTTAAATGTAAATAATGATTTATTATTAAATATTATATGTGTATTCTAATATGTAACGGTGGAATTCAGGTTATTTAATAGTTGTAAATAATTAGATATAATTATGTAAATATATAAAACAATTAATGTAAATATATAATATATTAAATAATATTAAATAAATAATATACAAGTGTGTATTATGTATATGTACGTATAATATACAATAAGTAGGCTACAAGTCTATTTCACCACGGAAATAGTGTGTTTTTTGACCTTACGTGGGACCCTGATGACGCGTCATTCGCACTGTGGTTGCACTCACACGCGCGATTCGCGTTTTGGCAACTCGAGTCCAGAGTGCACGTTTTTGTGGCCTGCCGCTCGCCAAACCACATACTGCCGGACTCCTAGTTCACGTCGTTTTCTATAGAATTCACCGCGCGTTTCCCGTCGTCGCCTCCCACGTGTTGTGATGAAGTGTTATAAGAACCTATAGAACTAGTACAATTAATAGCTGGAGCGATACCGCAAACAAGACTTTGCCGCAAGCCTGTCAATTGGGACGTCAACACCGCATCTTAAAAGAAGAGTGGAGCGCTCAGCCGCATCTTGATATTCGAAGCCCTCGGGTGAACTCATTTGGTCTTGAATATGCAATTACCCGCTGGTTCTTCGTTTATTTATTTATATAACTGGGGTCTGAGCCATCATAGGAAATTATTTAACTGCTCCACCGCCTCGTCAGATAAACCAGATTTTACTGGTCACCCCGCATATCACTTCCGTTTTTTTTTTTTCTGGAACCGCTTACGAAATGTGTGGATATATTTGAGGGAAGCTTGATGAACGTGGTACCTGATTGATGTACTTATAAGCGTTTTGAATTTTGTTCAATTGCTGATATTAATTTCATTTTAATTTTATAGGTTTTAATCAAAATAATAATTACGTTTTGAAAGGATCCTGTTAATATTTAATTTCTTAAGGAACTGATGAACTCGCTTTTAAACGCCTATATCTACTAAATGCACCGGCGAATCATATCAGTTTTATACTGTTCGTATAGTTACTATGCGTAATATCATATTATCCTTGAATTAGCCATCCTAATTACCGTCTAAACAATGACATGTTTTTTAACGGCAGTACCTACCAACCGTTCCAATGACATGTAAGCAGACCGACTTTATCCCATTAACGTAAGTGATCTACATGCTACTCGTATTTTTATGCTAATGGCTAAATATTCAAACGCTGCTAAATTTTTGATGCCTCTAAACCTGGTACCTCTATTGATTAGTATCAACCATCCTAACGACAACTTAGACCTTTAGAAATATAATGTTATCTCGACGAGAAAACATTTCCATTGACTTCAATTTAATTAGGTAAGTGACTTCGTAAGAAGCATCTGATTTCCGCTATTAGGCTGTCACTCGAGAACTTTTCTTCTGTTGTCGTTTATATCCTTCAGTTAACAATACTAACTAGATGTCGGGTCGGCGCAAGGAATCCATCTCAGTAAATAAGAGCGCACATGATACGTGAGCTCTTGTACGTGAGAGTGTAGCTCGCAAGGCAATAACGGGAAAAAGAACTTTATTTGTTATAACTTAAGGTTGATTTCACACTAAACGTTATTTATTGTATGTCTTTTCATAGTTTACATTCATGCGGACAATATTTAGCTATGATTTTGTACGTGACCCGTTATCGTTTATATTGTATATATAATATAGTTTGTATTGTTGATCGAAGTTTATATCGATGGTGGACTCTTTGACCTATATCAGCAGCCCATTGCCATTTCAGCTTGCTAATTCTTTGGGCTAAGTCAATTACTCTTTTTATATAATAAGGATTATAAATGAGCACACAGTCTATCTGATGGTAAAAAAACGTTACGATCCATATACATCCACCCTTATTCTCGATTGAGAATCAAAATGCCGATGAGTTGGCACCCCTGTGGACTTATACGCCTCGTTTTCAGTGAAAATGTTCTCCGGTTCGTTACACTAACCATATATCCCAGCAACGTTATTACTTTACGCTGGTATTCTGTAAGAGCGAGGTCATTCCCCGGTCGAGTCGACTCATTTTTACTATAACTATGTTACAGCGTAGTCATTCAAGTATAAAGAGGTTCTGCTTTAAATATTTTCTGTAGAGATTCTATTACGCAGTAAAATTTTCATAACTTGCTAAAAATAAAACAATAGATCCGAATTTAATCTGATTATAATGTAAGAAACCGTACGTAAATAAAATCTACTCCATGTCAATCATAAGAGAGAACTTTAACACGTGAGCATAAAATATTTCACACTCACCGTTATACAAGCTTGATAGCAAAATATAATTATTGCACTTTGTTACCGCTTAAGGGGTTTGTGACGCTATTTGTGAAACATCTATTTTCACCAGTAAAAGTTTTTAATATTAGGTTTTTACGTACGAAATTTCCTTTTTTATAAAAATTGTTACAGTATCCATCACTTATCTAGGGGTAAGTTTTCATTTAGGGCATTGCTTAGGTGCTGATCCCGAATCCAACCAACTTACCGAGTACATGCGATTGTCAAATAGAATCAATATTTCGTCGCAGGTAACAATGCGGCTTAAAATTCCTTCGTCTGTGTGCCTGTTGAGCAGTGCTGGGCTTGTCAAACAACCAAACTTCGTGCTAGCGATTATTGAGTTCATGAGGCATCCATTTTTTAAGCTTTTCTACCTCAATGAAAATTACCTTTCACAATCGACTTTGTGTTTTTTTAAATAATAATGATGACAAATGAAAACACAGTCCACCTGATGGTAAATGGATGCTGTGACCCATAGACATCTACAATCTACATCTATACTCAACTAAATAATTAAAATGCAGATTCTTTGCCACCCCTTACCATACGAAACATCGCAGCTCAATGGTGCTATATTAAACATCCTATAGCGGAAAAACTTCGTAAATATTAAATCATCGGCCCCTTTAATGTAGTTTGGTGGCAGCTTATATCTAATATCCGGTTTCATCCTGCAGGCGTCGTGCTAGGCAATAATGGAAAAATGCCAGAGAAGTCTTATAGCTTTGCGACAGACATAAAGGAGACGGTTATACTAGTTTACGCCAGGCGCATATCCCTGTCCGGCGATGCAAGCGTCAAGAGTGTGAGACGTCTGGAACTGTCGCCGATTTGTGTCAATCATCATAACGGGAGAGGCCCATGAACCGCGATAGATTTTTAGGGCTAATGAAAAAGAAGGAGAAACAATTAGAATATTCAATTTATATTATTGTTTGGAAAATAATACCGACCTTAATTAAGAACTGACATTTCTCAGCCCTTCTTAGGCCTCCCCAATAGATTGCCTCAATTTTCCGTAGTTGGGGGATAGTTGCTATAGTTGCCACGGTTGACAAGCGGGTTGAAAAACGCAGTTTTTCTTTGTCGATATTAGTAAGACGCTGCTGCCCATCTCCTGATTCGTTTCCCTCAGTCGTCTCTTACGACCCCCACGGCACTCAATACATTTGCTATTCGGCACAGCGAAAAACTACGCTTGTTTGTTTTATGTGCCGTTCCGTACATTATAATAACACTTAAGTAAAGTAAAGAAAAGTAAAGTTACAGCCTATATACGTCCCACTGCTGGGCTCAGGCCTCCCCTCATTTCTGAGAGGGTTTAGGGCAAGGAAGTGTCCGCCGCGCTGCCCAAATGCGTATTGACGAACTTCACATATCTTCGTAATATTTTTTTCTTATTCCTCAGACTTGCAGGTTTCCTCACGATGTTTTCCTTCACCGCCGAGAACGTGGTAAATCAGCACTTAATATTGCAATTAACAATTTCATTGGTGCCGGCGGGGATCGAACCCGGGTTACTCGCGTTCCGTTATATTTACAGCTAGCGTTAACCAATGAGCTACCACGGCTCTATTACATTATAATAACACTTATATACTATTTATTACAAAAATGGCAATAACAGCTTTTTATTGGAAATAATATTTTAATTTTTATTATATGTTAAGTTCAGTAAGTTCACTTCTAAATTTATTATTCAGATCATTTGTTAAGTGAGGTATTATGTATGCGCTGGTTCGCTCACCATATTTATTTTAAGATGGTATTGTAATTAATTTTTGAGCTACTTTGCGGGTCTGAATTTTGTTTGAGACTATATGTTGTATACCTCAATTAAAGAATTGTTTTTTTTAATGATTGATAGCGGACTTTATCATATATGGATATTGAGTACCTTACAATGTTAAATTTTAAAGGTTTCGTTTTTTGTTGCCTGAAGTTTGATTTTTAAAGATAAAATCGCATTTAAAAAGTTATAGAATAGGGAGTAAACGAGCATACGGCTCACCCGATGATAAGTAATTACCGCCGCCTACGAACAACTGCAACACCAGGGGAATTGCAGATGCGTTGCCGGCCTTTTAAAGAGCAGTAGGCTCTTTCCTTGAAGGTTCCTAAGTCGTATCGGTTCGGAAAAATCTCTGGTGGTAGTTGAAAATCCTAAGTTGTAGTTGATAAATGTACTGTTGGTGTGATTTGTCTGTTCTTCTGTAGCTGCTTAGCCCATTAGTTATGACTGAATCAGCAAGAGCGCTATGGAGCATAATTTTGACTCGAAAGTTTAATCGCTTATAATTATAAACATATTTGCTAAAAGTACTCTATGTATATCACACACATGGTTTATATTTTCGTGCCAATTAGACTTATAGTCTATTATTAAGCATAAATATTTATGCGAAGTAACTAATTCAATAGTGGAACACTTACAATTTAGTTGAGGTTGGTGAAGGCAATTATGATTAGGCGCGATGATTTTATGTTTTAATGTGCTATGAGACTTTAAGTTTGGTAAGATAAGTGTAGTAAGTACATTAACATAAAAAGTTGAATATGGAAGTTTTTTGATAAAATTATTATAATTTAAACAGTCAAAGTACTCAGTTATTTAAGATGAGTACATAATATTTATACGTTAGGTATTGACGTAAATATAGTAAATAAATAACTATCAAATGAAAAAGGACTGGTAGAAATGCACTTCTTTTAATTAGTGATACAATTTCAGATACCTTTGTTTTTCTTGCAAAACTTTACCATTAAACTTTTACACCATATGAATTCAAATGTTGGACGCAGACTTTTCTTTGCATTATACAATAACATTTTCCGTGCGGATTGAGTGCTTCACTATCACACTATCACTACAGCCCTTCACAAGTCCACCGCTAAACATAGGCCTCCCCCAAGTAATGCCAAAAAGCACGGTCCTGAGCCACCTGCATCTGTGACGGCACTGTCGTTGCGCCGCAAGCGAAACACACCAAATCCTAAATCACGCTATCGAAATTCCGAATCATAAACGGTATATATAGAACATCTCCAAACTAACACATGGAGTGTTGGCCGCTCCCCGGGCAGAACACCTTGTCCGGCGGGAGATCTCCCCTTTTCCTTCCACGGCCCTAGTGTTGACCACCCGACGTGATCTGAACACGTAACCAACAACCTTCGGAAACTTCAAGCTTCATCATCGTCACGGAATACCCCACCCATTCGCTCCCAAGCAGATATCGTCTGCAGTTTTCACATCCTGCAAGCCATCTAGCTTCACAAGGTTCATCGCAGCACTGGAATAATAATGATTCGTGTTCCTTCAAGCTACTCCCTGCGCTACAGTGTTCGGCACGGCTCTGAGCCTTACTGTTCGTCTCTGCTTCACGGCACTTTCGCAGATTACTTGCCTTCTTCTCGACTCACCGCAGACTACAAGGCAATCTCCTGGCACTTGCACATTCGTCGACAACGAGACTGCACTATCGACCTCCGGTCTGAGCAGGGGGGGGGGGTTTTGCCGGCGTTGTCGTCGCGCCGCAAGAGGAACACACCGAAGCCTAAATCACGCTATCAAAATTCCGAATCATAAACAGTATATATAGAACATCTCCGAACTAACACATGGAGTGTTGGCCGCTCCCCGGGCAGAACACCTTGCCTGGTGGGAGATCTCCCCTTTTCCTTTCACGGCCACACATCCATCGACATCCTGCATATCTTACCAAGTCACCACTCCATCCAGTGGGTGGTCGCCCTACACTACGCGAGGCTGCCACTCGAGAACCTTTCTTCCCCATCGGTTATCGGTTTTTCGAGCTATATGCCCATTGCTACTTCAGCTAACTAATCCATTGGGCTATGTCGGTCACTCTGGTTTTACTGCGGATATCCTCATTTCTAAGTCTATCACGCAGAGAAACTCCAAGCATAGCCCTCTCCATAGCTCGCTGAGTGACCTTGAGCGTCCTCATACGGCCAGCAGTGAAGGACCACGTCTCAGATTCGTAAGTCATCACTGGCAAATCGCACTGGTTGTAAAATCTACTTTACAGAGCTTGAGGTATACCTGACGACAAGATGTGTCGAAATTTCCCGAACGCTGCCCAGCCGAGTTGAATCCGTCGATTGACCTCTCGGTCGAGGTTGGATTTACCTAGTCGGACTATTTATCCCAGGTAAACGTACTCGCCAACAACTTCGAGCATAGTGCTCCCAACAACTACCAGCATAGGTGTTACATGGACATTTAACATGATCTTTGTTTTGTCCATGTTCATCTTAAGACCTATCCGTTGGGAGACACCATTGAGGTCATTGAGCATAGTGCTTAGGTCCTCCAGCGATTCTGCCATAAGGACTATATCGTCGGCAAATCGAAGGTAAGTGATGTACTCACCATTGATGTTAATACCGTATTCTTTCCAGTCCAGTAGCTTGAAAGTTGAGTGCTTCACCAACAAAAAATTGATTTACAGCTCTTTCGTGTAATGCGTTAGGTACAACGTCAACAACTGTAGGAGACACCTGCTTTGCTGCTGAAATCCATTTTTCAGGTAGTTTTTAATTCCCCTAGAAGAGAAAACGGACGATCCTTACGAGCTGGCATGCTACTCGTGGAATTTACGGCTTTGAATACTACCTTATGCTTGGTGGCAACTAATTTTATGGTGTCTTAAGGTTTCTGCAAAGCCACTTCAAGTAGTCCTGATAATTCCAAGGAATGCGAAAGTAATTTTTGTTCCATTTCCAGCATTTTGGTCTTGACACAGGACACTCGTAGGTCCAGGTTCTTATTTTTATGAAGAAGTTCGTTGTTTTTGTTTCTAAGCACTTTAATTCTGCATTCTTGACTTTTGACACGTTTTTCCATACTCGATATTTGCTCACCAAGGAAATTTAGCGATATTTCGAATTCTCTCTTGAAGCCTTCGAATACTTTCTTAATTTTTTTTCTTCACCTTTGATGTTATCTAGTGAAGTAATTTGGAGCTGATGTCCTTGCTAAGAAATGACACAGTTTCTTCTTCCTCATTTTACAGATTCGTCAATAGAAGAAAATGCTCGATTTGCGGGACGTATTGTATAAGCATTCGGTGCAACTCCATTCGAGACCAGCAGGGTTACAAAGAGTCACCAGCTATTTGTTAGATAACTTCTCACATTCATGTGTAGTGTGGAGACTCTCACATCTACTTTACACTATTCCGAGAACTTTTTTCGTTATATCTTTATTACACGTCGAACATTTAGTTATATCCATAAAATAAGGTAGTTATGTGTAACACAGTTTACCCAGCATTACGTATGACGTTGGCCGACGGAATGAGGGAGTGGATTATCTTACACCACCACTTTACAGAGGTTATGTTTGTTTAGTTAATTGCATTAGTAAAGCGACAGTAGCCGAATGGCAGGACGCGGACCGCGAACTCAAAAAGGTTGTGGGTTCGAATCCGCCATTCGACTACTGGCGTGAACCACTCGTAACACAAGCAATTTAAGCTTACCACGAGTGGTTAAGGGGAATACTAGTAATGTTTATAGCATTGTTAATATATAAAAAAAATTAAAGTAAGTTGTTTGGTATCTTAAAAGTAATAAATAAACAAAAAAGCGCAGGACTACTATGATTGCTTCCATCTCTATAGTTTCACTTTACCATATTACTAACAATTGTATTCAGTTGTTACTTTGTGTAAATTTTATAAGCTAAAATACAATTGTTTTATATTAAAAAACATTAACTAAGGTAGCATAATATGAATAATAATGAAGAAACTCTGATAACTGTTAATTTAGAATTAAACTTGTAAAATAAGTTGCTAAAGAACTTGGATTAATTAAGCATTGTCAAACTTTTGTCAACGTTGTACCTTATATCGTATTCAAAGGAAGTTAAGCGATATGACTTAAAGAGCTTGCTCAACAAAAGTCACAAACGCAAATAAATATTTTAATAAATAACTAAGAATATTTACTAAAACCTAGCGACCCGTGACAGCTTTGTTTTGTATAAGGTTTATTAACTTTGTGCCATTTAAATTTAGAATTAACAAGGACTATTTATTACAACATTTTATTTGGTTTTTCAAAAAATAAAACGTTCAAGTTTTTCGAATTGAAATATAGAGTCGATCCACTGAAATAGTAATAATAAGGTGATAGAAATGCTAGCAAACTTAGTTCTGCAACAATGCAATACAATACAATACCCTTTATTTATACTGTTACGAGCTTGAGGTTTGTGACAATAAAAATTGTTGATAAAATTACCTAAATTAACACTTTAATTTACTTTACACAAATTAAAGTTAAAACACTAATAATTAAACACACTAATTCACTTAATTCCGCTCCGAAGCTTCGCTTGTGTCGCTGAGTTCAACTCTGTCTCGATCGCATCTTGCGCCACCTATTTATTTAAATTAGCAAAATATCCGGAATGTTCAAGTAAACACGCGCAAAGTACCGAGAGTTCGAGTATAGATTTTCTAGTTCTTCGGGTGGCGCTGTCGGTCGAAAGATTTGTAATGTCATAAACTGCAACGCTCCCCTCGCTCTCGTTCCTGACACTAGATGGCGCTAGTTGTGTCGTTGACTGGAGCGCGTAACACTGCCCCCTCCTAAGACATGCTCGTCCCGAGCATTATCGGTCCCATAATAACGCGCCAAGCGATCCACATGGACGATCTTAGGAGTCCCTCTTGCGCCTTTCTGTAACGGCTCCGCAATGTCAAGGGCTGTCCTATCCCGTGGTGCACCAACATTGTACAATTTCGATGCTCCTCTACTCCGTGTCTGAGGTCCCCTCACAGCCGCACAACTTGTACATGTACGACACCAATCCACCACATCGTCACGATAATGGACCCAGTAAAACTGTTCTCGGACCTTCAGTAGAGTTCGTTTAACTCCCAGATGGACTCTTGAACGACCATCATGGCACAGCTGTAAAACACTCGGCACTTTAGCTTTAGGGACAACCATTTGCAAACGACAGCTGTCTCTTCGACCATTGTCCCATTTACGGCACAGGACTCCATCCTGAAGCAGCAAGCTGTCCCATTGGGACCAATAGCTTTTCGTGGTTGAACTCATCGCTGAGACGTCCCTCCACTTAGGCTTGGTAGCACGAGCCTTCATCCATCCCAGAATCGGCTTGATGTCCGGATCTTCCTGCTGTGCATGTCGTAGGCTGTCCTTCCACACGCTGCTGAGGTGGTCTGTCCTGAGCATCCTCACGGATACCATTTCCTTACTCTCTGGCCTACTACAATGGTTGCAATCTTCAGGACAAGGTCTTCTTGACAATGCATCTGCGTTGCCGTGAGATTTCCCGTTGCGATGTTCGATCTCAAAGTCGTATTTCTGTTGCTGCTGGGCGGTGCTGTTAGCCGCACTTCTTCTCTGAGACCGTTCAGCTTCCCTTCCTAGGGTGTGCTTAGGGCAGCTGGACCGAAGATGGCCCCTTTCCCCACAGCCATGGCACCTAGGGCTGTATCTTTTATTGTGGTCGCGAACCGTAACTGCTGTAAACTCCCTAGCGTGAGGTGAACGATGATCCTGTCGCCGCCAGGCAGTGCCGTTAGCTGCACTACCCTCTCGAGATCGATCAACTTCCCTTTCTTCAGTTCGCTTAGGGCAGCTGGATCGTAGATGGCCCTTTTCCCCACAGCCGTAGCACCTAGGGCTGTATCCTCTGTTGCGGTCGCGAACTGTAGCTGCTGCAACCTCCCTGACGCGATGGGAACGATGATCCTGCCGCACGGCTTCTACCTCCAGTGCATGGGCCAAGACGTCCTTAAGCGTCTCGTGGTGCCCGAGCCTCACAGCAGCTCTGACTTCCAGGTCGCGGATGCCGTCGATGAATGTCTGCACCAGGTTCCCTTCAATGAGCGCAGGTACAGACCGGTATACTTTCCGCACCAGCTTCTCCACTTCTAGAGCCCACTGCTGCAGGTTTTCGTTGATGCGCTGCACACGATCTTTAAGCTGCGCACGAAAGACGTGTTCCAGGTGAGCGTCGCCATATCTCGCCTCCAATGCCTCAAGGAGTTGCTCATAAGTCACTTCCTCACCGAGAGCTTCCAGAACTGTTAAGGCCTGGTCGCGAAGGCCTAGTGTGAGAGCAGTCATGGCCTGATTTTTATTCCAGCCGTTCGCCTTCATAACAGCTTCGAACGGGATTTTGTAGGCTGACCAGGAAGAAGTCCCGTCGAATGGTGGCACCTTGAACCCACGTAGCGAAGGTGTAGTAGCTACTGCGGGGGCTGCAGTTCCATCCCCAAGTTTGAGGTCGTTCAGCGTTTTCTTCACGTCAGCCATCACGTTGTCAACCCGATGGTTCACATGGTTGATTCGGGTTTCATGTTCTTCGATTCGGGTTTCAGCTTCCGACAGACGGTTGTCGTGTTGAGCAACCCTATCCTTCACCTGCCTTATCTCTTTCCCAAAGGTAGCGTGAAGGTCCTTCATGAGGAGCATCTGCTCTTCCGACCGACGAGCCTGTTCCGCCTGCTGATCTTCCAACCGACGGGCCTGTTCCTCCTGTCGGCGGGCCTGTTCCTCCTGCAGCTCTTTCAACTGACTGGCCTGTTCCTCCTGTCCGCGCTTCAGCTGCTCTTCGAACCGACGGACCTGTTCCTCCTGTCGGCGAGCCTGCTCCTCCTGTCGGCGAGCCTGCTCCTCCTGTCGGCGAGCCTGCTCCTGCAGCATCACCATCAGAGCACCTGAGTCAGGTGCCACAGACGTAGAAGCTGCTGACGGACCGGCTTCCGTGGCCGGCGGCTGGCCCTCAGACATCTGCGGCATTGCACCACCAAATCTCCTCTGGTCCGTCTCCTGCTGGCGTTGACTTCGGGTACGGACACCCTCCGTTTCCTCCTTAGGTAAAATCGGCATTATTTTATCCCACTTCTGACACCAATTGTTACGAGCTCGAGGTTCGTGACAATAAAAATTGCCGATAAAATTACCTAAATTAACACTTTAATTTACTTTACACAAATTAAAGTTAAAACACTAATAATTAAACACACTAATTCACTTAATTCCGCTCCGAAGCTTCGCTTGTGTCGCTGAGTTCAACTCTGCCTCGATCGCATCTTGCGCCACCTATTTATTTAAATTAGCAAAAGATCCGGAATGTTCAAGTAAACACGCGCAAGGTACCGAGAGTTCGAGTATAGATTTTCTAGTTCTTCGGGTGGCGCTGTCGGTCGAAAGATTTGTGATGTCATAAACTGCAACGCTCCCCTCGCTCTCGTTCCTGACACTAGATGGCGCTAGTTGTGTCGTCGACTGGAGCGCGTAACAATACTAAGAAAACAAATAATTTAACGAGTAAAAAACAGAGAGAAAAACAAAAGGCGGTCTTATTGCTATACAGCAATTTCTTCCCGACAACCTATAAAGGAAAAAAAGGAAGAAGAAAATTAATTAATGAGTAGAGTACACCATAAATAATTTAATAATCTGAAATCTAAAATATATATTAATATTTCGAAATTGACTTAAATGACAGACTAGCGATCATTAAGCGACAGGAAGAAATGAAAGGTGGGGGAGAAGTTTGAGGGTAAAATAAAATTTCTTAAGTTATTTTTTTTTCTAATGTTTGAACGCGTTTTATATTTAGTGGTGGGGGTTCCAAAGCTCATTAGAGGAGTGTAAGTGACATAGAAGGGAAAGGTTTTCTATGGACCAAAGGAAAAGGTTATAAGAGTAGCTGAGGAAATGAATACGTTCTTTGAGGTACAGAAGACTTGATATATTAAACAAGACGCAGCACAGAGACGCGTATAAGATAAGAGGTATAGATAAGTATTCTGACGAAGACGGATTGGAAGCGTTATCAGTTTTTGATACCGTCAAAAATACAGCAATCGAAGGGATTCCTGGCACGTACTCAATTGACGATAAAATTATACAAAGTTCTGGTAAATGCAAGCTTCTAGCCTTACTTTGAAGCAAACCTAGGCCTCTTGTACTTAAAAGTTACGTTATCACAACAAATGGTAACAAAATGCTAGATTTTGAAATCTACTTTCCTAACAATCCAGATTCTACAGACAAATATCTACGTCCTAGGTCCTGTTGTTGAACTGTGTCTTGCAAAAAATGCTGTACCAGATAACTTTATTGACGCTGTGGCTGCTTATATTTTGATAAATATTTTTATAGAATAAGTATTTTACATCGGCTCGAAAAATGAAGTCGCATGTCACCACCAACATGTTGAACCATTATGCGTAATCGAGTTCTATACCATAAGAAGTTAGATCTGAAGCAGGATTGCACTATGAATAGGGGCCATGTTGTACAATACACATCATAGGACATTGAAGAACAACAGAGGAGTTCTTCTGTCTTAAAATTGCACTGGTGTGTACCAAACTTCGTGTATTCCAAGATTAGATAAGAATCAAAAAGCTTACGTTCAAGTAACGGTTCCGTGTGTATTTTTAAATTATAATAAAAATATGGGTGGAGTATATGTTCTTGACCTACACTTTGAATACACACTGAATACTACATGGTTTATTAGAAGACAAACTAATGGACAGTAAAATTACTAATCCATTTCTATGACCTTGCAGTTTTAAGCGCTTGGAGTGGCTTGGACTGTGACGCGAAAAAAGTCAAGGCCTAGGATTTGCTGGTGAGACTTGTGCATAATGATTTAGAGTTGATTAAGCCGATATTCTTATGAACTGCTTTAAGGTTACTTCTCACAACATTGCGGAGAATTATAGAGCCTTAATCATCTACCGAGAGGCCTTACTAGAGGTGCAGACCAGCCCCACCGCCATCCTTTGATGATATGACAAGGAGTAGGAAATACAGACTAGAAAGCTGCTCTTCTGTCATAATTATAAGATGCACAAAATGCATGCATACATGTGACTAATTGGAAATCAAAATTGTTTTTAGAATAAAGTGATTCGATTAAAAATACTTTAAAAGTACTATATTTATGGTTTTTGATTACTTATTGCACAAAATTGTTAACAGATATAATACTGTACTATAATACCATTATAACAAATATTATATTGATAAATATAGATTACTTACTTACTTACTTACTTATCGTCACGCACAATCCCTAACGGGGTAGCCAGAGAGAACAGATCGCCAAGTGTCACGATCCTTACATACCTCTTTCGCTTCTTTCAGGTTCATTAACTTCTTCATACATGCACGTCTAGGTATCCGAGTACTCTTGACCCTCCCCTCTTCGAGCAATTTGCTCACATGGTCTTCGAAAGTTAGTCTCGGTCTACCTCGACACCTTTTAATATTTACTTTCGCTCTATATATTTTCTTCACCATTCGGTCTTCACTCATTCGTTCAACGTGTCCAAACCATTGGAGTACGCCCCTATCAATTTTTGTGATAAGGTCATCTTTCAATCCTGCCATATTGCGAATCTCTTCGTTTCGCTTTCGGTCGGCTATGGTAACGCCACACATTTTACGAAGAGATCGCATCTCCACTGCATTCAACTTGCTTTTATGCTTCTTCTGGCATACCCAGGTTTCGCTGCCATATAACAAAGTCGGTACCAACACTGCGTTATGTATTGCAAGGCGTGCACTCTTCACCACGCCTTGCCTTTTTATTAATGCATTCAGGGCACCATTGACTTTGTTTCCGGCAGCGACACGCCTATCCACATCTAAATCACATCTTCCATCCCGGCTGAAAGCACTCCCCAAGTATACAATTTCATTTACCTGTTCTAGACATTCCTGATTTACCCATATTTCACATTTCGTTCTCTCTTCGTCCTTTTCAAATAAATATAGATAATATAGATAAACGACGATTTTGATGACTTTCATTTAGCCTTACTTTTTAAAGCACGGTTGTGTATTGGAATATTTGAAAATTTTTTTTTTTTTTTTTTTTTTTTTTTATAGAAGAGGGGGCAAACGAGCATGCGGCTCACCTGATGTTAAGTGACTACCGCCGCCCATGATCAACCGCAACACCAGGAGAATTGCGGGTGCGTTGCCGGCCCTTTAGAAAGGAGTAAGCTCTTTTCTTGAAGGTCCCCAGGTCGTATCGGTCCGGAAAAATCGCCGATGATAAACTATTCCACAGAGAGGTTGTACGTGGAAGAA
This sequence comes from Parnassius smintheus behrii, assembly GCA_036936625.1. Taxonomy (NCBI): domain Eukaryota; kingdom Metazoa; phylum Arthropoda; class Insecta; order Lepidoptera; family Papilionidae; genus Parnassius; species Parnassius smintheus. The sequence goes on along the minus strand of JAUPFT010000036.1, from coordinate 262,352 downwards.
AACTCCTTGTGAAACGTACAGTGGTGGAACGCCAAGCATCCAGATGGTGTGGATGGTATCGGGACGTTTGCCGTGTCGTGCGTTCACGAAATTTGGCGGCTGGGATTAATCCGAACAATTCCTCAGAGCACTCCCCGTGATAGATGCGATAAAATACGCAAAGAGATGCAACATCTCTTCGCAACGCCAGTGAATCGAGCCGATCGGAAAGCACTCCGTCGTCGACGATTCGAGCCGCTCTGCGCTGGATGCGGTCAAGTGGAAGGAGCTGGTACTGGGGAGCCCCAGCCCAGAGATGGGAACAGTATTCCATGTGCGGCCGAACCTGCGCCTTGTAAAGTTGCAGGCGGTGTGCCGGCATGAAATACTGTCCCGCTCTGCTGAGCACGCCAAGCTTTTTAGAGGCCAATTTGGCCTTCCCTTCCAAGTGACCACGAAACTGCACGTCACTCGATATGTCGACGCCGAGGATTCCGATACTGGCTGAGGCAACAAGGGGAGTGCTTTGAAACTGAGGGGATACGACAAAGGGGTTCTTTTTAGCGGTTAATGCGCAAACTTGTGTCTTCTGGGGGTTAAACTGGACTAGATTTAGTCGTCCCCAATCCGAGACTCTGTTCAGCAAAGACTCGACTTCAGACACAAGTTTGTCCCGGCACTCGGAGACGTTTTCCCGAGAAATATTGGCTCGGCCGGTGTAAAGAGCATCACCAGTGCTGTCATCTGCATAGCAATGAATGTTACGGGTATGCAACATATCATTGATATGCAGAAGAAACAGCGTTGGCGATAGCACGCAGCCCTGTGGAACACCAGCATTAATAGGCTTGCAATCGGAGCTTGCACCGTCTACAACGACCTTGATGCTCCGATCTGCAAGAAAGCTGGTGATCCAATTGCACAATTTCTCGGGAAGCCCATAGGAAGGGAGCTTCGAAAGAAGCGCTTTGTGCCAAACCCGATCGAAGGCCTTCGCAATGTCCAAACTAACGGCCAATGCCTCCCCCTTGAACTCTACTGCCTCCGCCCATCTGTGAGTGAGGTAGACCAGAAGATCACCAGCTGACCGACAACGGCGAAAACCGTATTGGCGGTCACTAATCAGCTGGTGATCCTCAAGGTACCTCATGAGCTGGCAGTTTACAATGGACTCCATTGTTTTGGAGAACAAGGAGGTGATGGCGATTGGCCGGTAGTTGGACGGGTCTGAGCGGTCGCCTTTTTTAGGGATCGGGTGGACGAAAGCCGTCTTCCACGATTTTGGGACTACGCCTAGGGAGTAGGAGTACCGGAAAAGACGCGTTAAAACCGGTGCCAACTCTGGAGCACACGTCCTCAGCACAATTGGGGGGATTCCGTCAGGCCCACTCGACTTGTGGATGTCCAGGGACAGGAGTGCTTTGCGAACCGAGCGCTGTGTGAACTGCACTTCCGGCATGGAGCACTCACACCGCGGGATGGTCGGCGGCGTACTCCCCCCGTCATCGAGAGTCGAGTTAGACGCAAAGAAGGAGCCTAGAAGATCGGCTTTCTCCTTTGCAGTATGGGCCAGTGAGTCGTCCTCCCTGTGCAGAGATGGAAGAGATGGCTGACAGAAATTCCCCTGGACAGCCTTGGCGAGAGACCAGAATGCACGGGTTCCAGAAGGAAGGCGAACTAGTTTCTCGCCAATTCTGCCTATGTGCTCTGACTTTGCCTTGGCAATGACTCTTTTGAAGGACCTAGAGGCGGAATTATACTTCTTTTTTAGAGCGCTGGTGTTTACATCCCGGGACGCTGATGCATCAACCCAGGCTTGGTAGCACTCCTGCTTATAGCATGATGCTATTTTACAGGAGCGACCAAACCATGGCTGAGATTTGCCTCCAATGGGCACCACAGAGGAAGGAATAAAAAGTTCCATACCCTGAAGTACCACATCAGTAACAGAATCCGCAACAACGTTGGGATCATCCGGCGAGAAGCAAACCCGCCCCCAAGGGTAGGATGCAAAGAAAGACCGCATCCCATCCCAATCGGCTGACCTATAGTGCCAAACACGGCGGCAGCCTGCAGAATGCAACCGCGATTTCAGCGTGAGTGGCACAACACTCCGGATCAGACAATGGTCCGAGGAGCCTAAAGGGGCGTCGACGGAAATCTGATATCCGTCCGGGTGAGAGGTCAGCAGAAGGTCCAACAGGGAAGGTGCATGATCCTCCACATCTGGAATCCGCGTAGGCGAAGTAACCAGTTGTGTCAGACCATATGCCAAGGCAAAATCATGAACAGATCTCCCCGCATGATCGGTTAAACGTGAACCGAGCCATTCGGCGTGATGGGCGTTAAAGTCGCCGAGGATCACGATCTCTGCGGAGGGGATCTGCTGTAGCAACGAATCTGCAGCCATTTGGACGTGGTCGAAGAGTCGGTCTGTTTCGGCATTACCGCTGTGGGACCTATAGAGGCACCCGTAGACGCGCGGATGGTCGTCGCTGTCTACGCGTAGCCAAAGGATGGACAGGTCCGAACCTTCAAGTCTGCCGAGGCGTCGAGAACAGATGTCCTCTCTGACGTAAACGCAAACTCCAGCCCGAGGCACAAAGGAGTGTTCCAGTTTGTACCCCGGGTAGGAGAGATACGAAACATCAGCCGGAGAGGACACCTGCGTCTCGGTCAGAAAGAGCAGAGCCGGCCTCGCCGTCTCGAGTTGGTAGTGGACGGCGTTTAGGTTGGAGTGAAGTCCCCTGATATTGCAGAAATTCACGGACAGCGTGGCAGGGGTCGCCTTAGTCTTGTTGCTCCGTTTGCCCCGAGCAGTTTTAGTCTTGAGCGGAATTTCGCCCCCCCCCAGAATACGCGGGGCAGCCTGAGCACCCACGCTCAGAAGTGGAGAAACATGGTCGTGGATGCTCAGCGAGGGATTCTCCAGGGGTGCTGGTACCCTCCTGGGGTAGTCTATCTTTATTTAATTCCGCTACCATGTTGATGGGGGGGGGGGGATTTGGGCCTCCGGCCACCTGCACTCACCAGACGAAACGCGGAAGCAGAACTTCCACTTCACGCCGGTATTCTGTGAGGTCGTGGTACCACCCCGGTTTGAGCCGGCCCATACGTGCAACAGCAAAGCTGCCGCATGGCTCTACCACTGTTAAAAACTTTGAAAATGGCAACAAATGAGCGTGTGGGAGGTGCGGGCTTAGCTGGGTACTCAAGGAGGGGGTTTTAATATTTTTTCAAGACAATTAAGAACTCAGGAATCTCAAAAAAGTCTACAATTGTAGACATTGAAAATAAAAATATTTTTGGTCGTTCTGAAAGGGTTACTTTACAAGTATTACTAGACAGGTGTAATAGCTGAGTAAACTATGTATTTCTAAAATCAAGCAAAGCGCGATCGCCAGATATTAATTTTAAAATAGGATCTAGACAGGAGAGCAGAGCTACGTCCACTAGATTGAAGATTATTATTTTACAAACGTTGTAATACCCCGCGTATGAACTACAATCACTTACACAATTATTTATTATTTAAAAAAATAGTAAACATTCTTTAAAATCATGATATTTTATTTTACCAAAGAATATTTGAACACTTGTGCATTTTTACGCAACAGTCACTTGATTATGTTGGTTTTAGTACGTACTCGTAAAAAATTATTGATACTTATTATTGGCAAAAAGGCATTCCATCTCCCGTCTTTACGATTGTTTCATATGTTTAAGATATATTTCGTTTACCGTTAGCATCCACTTTACGATTATACAATTGTTATATATTCATGTTAAAGCGATTAATAAATATTTCTTTTTTTGGCAAATAAAGACGAGTTAAAATAAAACTATAGAGTTGAAATAATAATAGTTTTTACGGAATTTATCGCGTATATTTAACTTTTTAATACCCGACGTTTCGAGAGCTTTATAGCACCCATGGTCACGGGAAGGACTGAGATGTTTAACGTCCAGATGTCATAGTTAACCGCGGTTACCATAGATTAAAATTTAACTTTTGTTCCGATCTACATCTATCTATGGTAACCTATATATAACCTATATAATCTATGGTAACTGCGGTTAACTATGACATCTGGACGTTAAACATCTCAGTCCTTCCCGTGACCATGGGTGCTGTAAAGCTCAACTCAAGTGTCAAGTAAAGCTCTCGAAACGTGGGGTATTAAAAAGTTAAATATACGCGATAAATTCCGTAAAACCTAGTATTATTTCAATGTGTAGTGTTCGCGTAAATATAAGAAATCATTATAAAACTATAGAAGCTTTATCGTTCGTACGTTGTTGGAACAATATTTTACATAATTTAAACAATGTGTCACTAAACAAATATTATATACATTCATACAGTCAGTTCCCAGAGGTGGCAACGCCTGCATTTTAATTCTTATTCGAATTTAGATATATGTGTCTGCGTCACAGAATAAACTTTTTATCAGGTAGGCTATGTTCTCATTTTCGCAAGCGACAGTAGCCTAATGGCAGGGCGCGGACCGCGAACTCATAAAAGGTCGTGGGTTCGAATCCGCCATTTGACTACTGGCGTGAACCACTCGTTTTAAGCTTACCACGAGTGGTTAAGGGGAATATTAGTAATGTTTATAGCATTGTTAATATTCTTTTTATAAAAAAAATTGTTACCTCTACTATAAAAAAAATACATGTCTCATTTCTAAGAACTTTCTTCTTCGGCATTTCAGAGACTTTCTCTCATTTTTATAACGTTATTGAAGTTGCCACCCTTTTTTAGCTTGTGATTTTTACTTTTTTTAGAATAAAGATTACATTTACCCTCGACCAAGAATCAAAATGAACATGCATTGTTAGCTTTGAGGACTAAGATGGAATGTTCTCTGCACTAAATGTTTTATGCTGGTATTCTGTGAGACTGTGTTCTTATCCCGGTTGAGCCGACCTGTTCATGCTACAACGATAAAATAGCTGCAACGTGGCTCTACCACGTATACCACTCATAAGTAATCACTGTACTAAAATACGTCCTAATAGCTCCATATTGTAAATCACACTCTTAACGCAATAATATCCTATTCACTCTTGCGTTAAAGAGGATTTCGCTTTTTCAAAATAATTATTTTTCACACAATCACAGGTACTCTGAGAAATCAGTACATTTTTATTATTATGTTTTTTCATTTCATTTTTTTTTTATTTTAATTGCACGTCAAGGACCAAATTCCGGTGGTTGGCATACTATGGATTATACGTCCCTATGCAACTTCAATTCTTAAAATACACTTAAAATACCACACGCCTCTACCTGTATCAAAAGAAGAAAATCCTTATAATTTGTAAAACTGAACACAAAAGCTAACGAAACAAGATAATCGTATATATACAATACGCAGAAACTCAGGTAATAATAGGATCTTCGAACGTTTCCGGGTCGCCTTAGTGTTTAATTAACTTATCACGCTAGATCCACCAATTTAAGATATGCTTTAACGAAGTTTACACACAGACTTGTAAGGGAAATGAAGAAATAAAATTACAATTAACAAGTCTAGAGATATAATAAATTATTCGCAGTTAGTAGCTATGTTTTCCTAGTCAGTCGGTAAAATTCCTCTGTTGGACGATGGTCGAATGGCGACTTTAGCAGCAGTTGTTATCGGTCTATAGTACGGGGGCTTGCCATTGAGAGCCGCGTGTTTGAACCCCGCACGAAACAACTGTTTGTATGGCCTGCAAATAAATATCCCAGATTTAGATGTTTATCCTGGTGCAAGTTATATATGTCAACAACACTTTACGTAGTAGAGCCACTCTGCAGCTATGTTATGGCTGTAGCATGAATAATTCTCATAACGAATATACATTTAGATTCTTAATTGAGGATACATGTAGATATCTATGGGCTACAGCATCCACTTACCATCAGCTGGACTATGTGCTTGTTTGTCACCTTTATTTTATAAGAAAAGAATGCCTCTAACATGCAGAAGAAAATTCTAGTGTAGGAGTAACGTTGTTTTTTTTTACTTTTGACTGTCCTGTCGTTGATCTTCACATCTGTTAATTCCGTACTACCGTACTTTACTTTTTTTTGCCGTACTTTAACTTAAAGCAGTGTACAATACACTACTTCCAGTTAAATTACGCCACAATATAGATCAGAGGTCATCTGTTACGACACCCACTGTCCAAGACGGAGTAATGGACTCTTTTATTACTAGGTGTTTGACTTGACTGCCTCATTGGTCTATTGGTTGTAGGGGTGATTAATAATTATGAAGTTTCGGGTTCGAATAAAAAGTTATTAACGTTCTGTCTATAAATACTCAGTAACAGCCGAGGTTCAGAAAGTTGGCGGTGTTTCACCCCGTATTTTAAAGAGCGCATTTAGCCTGGTCCTGCGCCTGACCTCTCTCTAGCCGTGTCAAATTGGTATCCCATCAGACTATGGTAGGGAAGGATTTTTATTTTTATTTATTTTTTTTAAAAACTCTCCTTTGATACTAGATGTCATGACTGGCATTCTGTCTGGGGAATATTATTATTATTAGAAGGTGTTGTGGTATATTTCATCTGGGTAGGCACCATTCACACATCCTACCTATCTTTTCATAAATTAAAAGTGCTTGCACTACTGTGTTCCGGTCTAGCGAGGGTACAGATAGCCAATATAATTACAAGTTAAGAGGCATTCCACCTTTATTCTCAGAAGTCGTAAGGAATCGCTGCCACACTGCTCAAACCACTTACCATTAAGTGAACTGTAAGCTCATTTATCACTTTACTTTAAAAAAAATTGCTAATTAACGTTTGAATTTTTACTTATTGAAACACTTTAACGAACGAACGAAGTAACACTAATTCAGAACATATACATGACCGACTATATAGAAATAATGCTTAACTCAGCTTTATTTATAATTGTAATCGCAAAGCCCCTTTTTTGTAAAACTCACGTGAATAATGATCTTACGGTATACCTGGTGGCACGGTGACAATCTATGGACGTCTAGAGCGAACATCAAAAAAGAAAGCTACAGCGCAAGCATGCGTTTTCACCTCTAAAGACTAAGATGGTATGCCTCAAAGGTTGTTATTACACCAGCTTTCTATACTCTTCAGAGTGGAACACACCAAATCAAGCAATGATGTTTGGCGATAGAAATATTTAAGACCGTGAAACTTACTCAGACGGATACAGAACTATAAAGGGAGTCTTACCACCAGTATGGTGGGTTTTTGAGGAATGGTTCTAGAGATCTTCATGTATTTCTTCCATTTCTTCATCGGGATGTGCCGAGGTTAGTGCGTAGTTCAAACACCCAAACTTGTATGTGTGTATTTCGAAATAAAATTCAATTTAAATATTATATGACCTACATATTTTCTACTCAACCCAAAAAATAAAAATAACCCAACTCATCAAAACAGCGTCAGTGTAAAAAAAGACGCCACCAAAGAACATAAATGCTTTTTTACGTGAAACATCTCTGCCCTCGCGTTATAATTTAAATTACATAAAATAATAGATTGTTGTGGTGGAAAATAAGAGAACCGATGACGTGTCTGTGATGTTCATATGGTTTGCCTCAAACAAAATTTGACGCTTCCTATCTAATCCAATCCACAATATTATCATAATAATATATTTCATCGTCTTTACTACTTTCGTTCGGATGCAACATGCATCAATTCTAAGATATGGTGCAAAAGACCAGTGTATTTCCAAAGCCCTAAAGAGGGTTAAATCCATGTTCGTTCTAGTGCAAGATGACTCATGTAAACCATACTATCGTAAGTATTAAACTTTACACTGCCTTCAACGCACATAAGTCAAGTCACAAATGTTGATAGAAACAACCTGCACGTAGGTACTACTTTATAGTATGCCCCATGGGAAGGGGTCGTGAGGGGACTACAAGATAACCCATTAAAGTAAAACTGTAAATTGTATGGCATGGAATAAATTAAATAAAATTATGAACTTTGAACTGTGTGCTTATTTCCACTTTTATTTGTATAAAAAAACTACATTAAATAATATTATTTATAGATGATCCAAAAATAAAGATTTTTCAACTTTTTCTTTAAGAAGTTCTTGTAGAATAAGGGTGACCAACGAGCACACAGTCCACCTGATTGTAAGTGGATGTCATGGCCCATTGACATCTACATTTATCCTCAATTAAGAATCAAAATACGGATTCGTTGTCACTCCTTAACCAGATGATGAATGATGATGACATTTCGGAAGCGTTACAAACATAATATTATATATAATGATTTATTGTATTTACGCGAACACTACGCATTTAATAATACTAGTTTTTACGGATTTTTTCGCGTATATTAAATTTTTATATACCCGACGTTTTCAGCAGTTTACAGCACTCATGGTCACGGGGGAATTGAGATTCCTTCCTTCCATTCAGGTGTCGTAGGTAACCGTGGTTACCATAGATTAAAATTATTAATTTTTGTTCCTATCTACGTAGTATGAACTTGTACGTTGAACATCTCCGTCCTCCCCCCCCCCCCCCTCCGTGACCATGGGTGCTATAAAGTGCGGATACGGACTGCAAAATTCAATACCTTGGGTTCGAATCCGTCACACTACCGCCGTGAACCACTCTACGCTAGTACAAGCATTTTAAGCTTAGTTGCATTGGATAACAGGAGCATTAGAAGTGTTAAAACACTGCTAGTATTCCTTTTTGTAAAAAAAAGTCCACCACAAATCTCAATACCTCTTATATTCACTGCTGTGTCACTATGATTGTTGCAAAACACAAATCTGACCTACCCGCATTCATTGATACCATGCATGTCTCACCAGATAATCACTGTATCTAATAACAGATAGACCTAGACTGCCAGTTCCAGGACAAAGCTTGATAAACTTTCGTCACCTTCGGTGGTCGAAATTAAGCGCTATATTGCTGAATTTTTGCGATTTCAGCTTACTGGTCCGTTAACTACACCGTTAACGGCACCACAATCGTAGTATACTGATCTACTACTATAACCCATAGTTATTTTCATTTTCATTGTCTATGCATTTGTGTTACAAAGTATATACATAGAAGATTTCTCTAATATTTAATCTTCGTCATCATGATCCCATTAAAATTGCCTATTTCTTAAAATCGATATCACGTTTGACAACCGAATTCAAGCAGACGTCTCGCAAATTTGTTGCTGTTGTTAGTAGTCAGTTATATTGCCTACTTTCAATAGCCTAAGGCTTTTCTGATACATTACTTAGTCACCTCTTACAAAACTCACAGAACGAAATGGTGTGTGGGAAATCAATATGGCGGTATAATCAACGGGTAGTTTGGAACTATTCTTTATATACTCTTTTTGATTCGGAACTTTGATAGCGCGATTTAGGCTTCGATGTGTTTCGCTTGTGGTGCGACGACAGCGCCGCCACAGATTCTTTTACTCCCGCACCACACAGCAAACGCAACTGACGGCCGGAATTTTGTTTTCAAAAAAATCTTTAGGCTATTTATAATAATAAATTGGTACCTTTTTTGTGTAACCCTATTGAGGGTCATTGAAATTTCTAGTGGGCTCAAAAACGATCGTTTTATTTAACGATATAAAAAGTTTTATATACACAAATCAAGAAAATGTAAGAAAGTTCATTGCAGATTATGCTGTCCATATTCTGTTCATTTCCCTTTGTCGTCTGATTCTCTGCCGTCATTGCACGGCGTAGAGAAATTCCAGGTTTAACATTATAGGTATTATGTGCCGCGTCTGCGTAGATTTATGGATATAAATTAGGCGAGAGAGGTGTATCAGGATCGTGCCAAACGGAAGACTGTAGTCTCTGCCTCCCCACTGGGTAGGTAGACACTACGGTGTGAGTGTTTATGTTTATAATATATGTATTAATTGTCAATAGGTATATTTAACAAACTATTAAAATAATAAAAAAAGTTATAATTAAAAAAAAACGAAAAAGAAATGTCTTGGAAGTTATTACCGCTATAACAGTAAATGAAGAACACTGTATACAAACGCAGATAATTATAAAACGTCCAAGCATCATCAGAAAATCTTTGGGATGTATTTAACTTGCCACGTTGTATCTGTCAAGTTGCGATAAGCTCTCATAAAACTTTATGTAGGTACACGTCTTAGGCAGATCTTCAAAACTTGTTTACGATTTTGTATTTAATGTACTTAGGTCGCTTATTTTAAATCTCTTTACTATTTTACAAACGTTTTTATCTTTGTCATTTACTGGCATTCAATGAAATATTTTTTATGACTTATTTTTTTATATTATATATAGGATAGGGTGACAAACGAGCACACAGTCCACCTGATGGTAAGTGGTTGCTGTGGCCCATATACATCTACATCTATCCTCGATTCCAAACCAAAATGCAGATGCGTTGTCACCCGTATGGACTAATATGGAGTGCTGCGTTTCCAGTAAAAAGGATCTCCAGTTCTCTACACTCACCATACGAAATACAGCACCATTAAGCTACTATTTGACGCTAAAAATCTGTGAGAGCGTGGTCCTTCCCCGGTCGAGCCGACCCATTCGTGCTACAACTATACTACTAATATAATAGCAGCATGGCTCCACCACATATGCACCATTGATGTGCTCACCGTCGACGGCCTATGTATTTTTCACTGGGTAATCATTTATCTTACGCTGCTAATACACAGCAGTACAAAACTATTCTATTACATCCACTACAGCTCATAAAATTCCACGGCTGAACATAAGCCTCCCTCGAAGATTTGCCATAGTTGTCACGCTTTGCAAGTGGGTTGGACACCATAGGTTTTATAATTTTTATTTGTTATCAGGAATATTCTGCTGCCCATTTCCTGTTTCAATTTCTTTCTATCGCCTCCTACGACACCCACTGGATATCGTCTAGTGTGCATATTAGCTGTATTGCCTGTTCTTACACCGCCACTATACAATACATTACTATTATTATTTATTAATGTAATATCCTTTTTTCATCACTATCGTATCTCTGTTTTGACGATTAATAATCTATTGGTTTCAACACAATAAATTCTCAGTAGCAGCAAGGAGTCGGAAAGTTTTATTTTATAGAATAGGGTGACAAACGAGTACACAGTCTACCTGATGATAAGTGTTTGCTGCGGCCCATAGACATCTACATCTATCCTCGATTACAAATCAAAATACAGATGCGTTGTCACCCGTGAGGACTAAGATGGTATGCCTCGTTTCCAGTAAAAAGGGTCTCCGGTTCTCTACACTCACCATACGAAACACAGCAGCATTAAGCTACTATTTTACGCTGGTATTCTGTGAGAGCCTGGTCCTTACTCAGTTGAGCCAACGCATTCGTGCTACAACTATACTACTAATATAACTGCAGCATGGCTTTACCACGTATAAATTATTGTTTGCCGTGTTTCGTCCCTGTGCCTCGAAAATTACATATAGCAAATTACATAAAGTATGTTTCCAGTCGCGTCAAAATACGGTCCCATCAAACTATGAGAGCTAGGGAATAAAGAATGAACTTGAGCTTTCGTTCACACTCATGAACATAATCCTATCCTGCGCATTTGTCTAGTCTCCATGAAGACTGACCGCCGCGCCGTAACTGAAATTCGGTCTAGAGGACATCACTATTATTATGTTTTAAGAAATATCATGAAATTTCTAGCAGGGTCAATGAACATGTCGTACTTATAATTCTTTCGCGTCTTTTATAAAGCTTCACCTACTCTAAGAAAACTAACCGCAATCGATCAATGCTCAACGTTTGGCACAAGATTATCGCTGAAATCGTAATAATTTGTCTATTGTCTATTATTATTATTTCTGTGGGTAACATCAATAATTCGCATAGTTATTAGTTTTTAAAATTGAACATATGTAATTAGTCTGGTTCCCCTTATTATTGTCTTTCTGATGATTTTTCTTAAAGTCATTGTCGCAAGAACGTACGTTTTTAAAGAACTATATTTAGCAGTTGCAATAATATATATATATATATATATGAATTTAATAAAGATATTTATGTTCGTTACTAGGTTAATGAATTTTAAGTTAGGGTATTTCTGAATATAGACATGTCCGTATTAGTTACCGTTTCTAAACACAGACAACATAATACGTTGTGGTTTCTACGTAATACCAAAGTGAACGAGGGTACGGAAACAGCGGCGTGACCTTGAATCGACGTACCTTGTCGCTAGGATTAAGTATAAGTTATTATTATTATTTTGGGATATTTACAGAGTATTCTCATCTGGTTGTGCCGAACAAATATATAAAAGGATATAATATATAAATATTTATATATATATATATATATATATATATATATATATATATATGGTTCGGATTTTTTTTTTGCGCCCGAAGCAATTAAAGGGCTACCCTGTACGTAGGGAGGCGGAAAATGCATTACGCATACCACGATAGCCGGTCTATCGTGGTTATGAGGGACTCACTGTCCTACCGGGGACCCTAAGTGATACCCTCTAAAAACCGCCTTTGGGGACAGGCAGCCGGCTGATTAAGCTCTATTGTGCCTTATCATGAGCGACCCTCTTTTGGGAAAAGAGGGCGCAGGCGGCTAAGAGCCGCTGAGGGAGTGCCTACGATGGCAAATTAATATTGGTTAATGCAATAATTTAAACTAATTAATTAGAGTTGGCCTGAGCCGCCAGGAGGCAGTTCAGGTCGTTTGACAGTTTATTAGGCGGGTCCGAGAGAGAGTTTCTCGGCCTGCGGACACGATAGCGAGAGGGGGGTGGGGCTGCATAGGAAGCCGCCTCACGAATTAAATTGTTTGAGTGCGACTCTGAGGCTTTGAAGAAGTTCTCAGAGAGTTTTTTGAGGAATTGTTGAATTGTTGGGAGCTCTAAGTCTCGATGAAGGTCGGCATTACGGACGTACCAAGGTGCGTTCGCAGCTCGACGACAGAAGAGGTTCTGAACTATTTGGAGTTCATTTAAAATATTGGGGTTTGCGTGGGCAAAGACGGGGCCCGCGTAGGACATGACGGGTCGTATACAGACCTTATAAAGGGTTCGCTTGTTTCGAAGGGACATTTTACTGTGTCTGCCCAACATACTGTTGAGCCTACTCAGGTAAAACCGTGCGTGACGGGTGACTCGTTTGACGTGGGGCCTAAAAGTGAGCCCTGTGTCTAGAGTGACACCTAAATATTTGGCTGTCGTATGCCAGGGGACAGGGGTCCCTAGCATACGTATTGGAGGGATGTTTTTAAGACGGCGTCGTTTATAATCGAAGTGAACGGCGGAGCTCTTCTCCGGGTTCACATCGATGCGCCATTTTTTGAACCAATCTCCTAGGTCATCAACTGACTTTTGGATCTTGTTCCGTATGAAGGGTAGTGAGACACCTTTGCAGTAGATGGCAGTGTCGTCTGCGAAGAGGGAGAGTTGAACACCTTTCGACGGGATGGGAATGTCGTTTGTGAACAGGATGTACAGCAGAGGAGCAAGTACTGAGCCCTGAGGGACACCAGCCTTGATAGTTCGCTGTGAAGATAGCGTGCCTTCGTGTCTAAAACGAAAGGTACGGTGTTTCAAATAGGAGGCCACGAGACGAACTAGACGATCGGGGAGACCTATTTTGTAGAGCTTGTAGATGAGGCCTGTGTGCCAGACTCTATCGAAAGCTTTGGCTATATCGAAGAAGACCGCGATGGTTTTATGACGTCGAGGATAGAAACCGCTGAGGATATATTCCACAATGCGGTGAACTTGTTGGGGACATGAGTGTTTGGCTCGGAAACCGAATTGGTGGGGAATGATGAGAGGGTCACCGTCTGTGGGAAACAGATAGCGCCTCATCCGTGTTTGGATGACTCTTTCGAAGAGCTTGCCCATTGCGTTGAGGAGGCTAATGGGGCGATGGCTGGAGGGGAGGTTGAGAGGCTTGCCTGGCTTGGGAATTCCAATCACAGTTGCCTCTTTCCACGAAGTGGGAAAATAACTAAGGTTGAAGCAGGCGTTGAAGATAATAGATAAAAAGGTTAACACCTGCTCGGGAAAGTGTTTAAGGGCTTGGTTGGAGATGCCATCCGCGCCCGGGGCCTTTTTAGGCTTAAGTCCTTTGATGAGGGATGAAATCTCATCATTGGACACAGAGATAGGTTCGGAGGCCGTAGGGGGTGAGTTCCGGCGGCGGACCTCATCCTCCACTGCCTGGACGTGTGAGGGGTCGACAGGTTGAGAACTAGGGGAGCATTGAGCGGCAATGCTATCCGCAAAGCACTCAGCCTTTTCCTCGTCCTCGAAGGCAACCGTGCCGTCGGGACGGGAGAGAGGGGGAGTGTGGGTGATAGCGTCTATGCGGAGGGCTCTAGCCATCTGATAGTACGCTGTGTGAGATGGAGAGATATTCTCCATGAGCTTACTCTTTTCGAGATCTTGAAATTCAGAGAGGCGGAAGCGGAGTTTTCGTTGAAGACGATTGGCCGCGCGCCTATATTCGGGGGTGGGATATTTTGCTGCTCTCCGGAAAGCAGCTTTTTTGGCTTTTAATAGGTTGCTAATATGTAGGGGAAGCCCACTATTGTTAGCAACCGGGACGACCCTTTCGTTCTCCTTAAGGGAGGATTTAATAAGGGTGGAGATTGAATCGACCGCGGTGTCGATTTTTTCGGGACTGTCTAAGTCCGACGGTATGGAGATGGTAGAATCCTGTGAGTCCAGAGCTTTAGCTAGGGACTCCTTGAATCCCTTCCAGTTAGTGAAGGTTTTTGTGTGTGTTGGGGGAGGTGGCTGATGGCCAAGAATGAGGGAGACCGGTCGGTGATCTGATCCTAGATCGTCTAGTGTCTCGATTGCTCCGAGGTTGAGAGAAACTCCTTGGAGTAACGCAAAATCTAACACATCGGGTGAGTGATCGGTGTTATCGGGAAAGTGAGTAACACCGAGAGGACTATGGACAGTGATATCAAGAGACTGCGTGATATCGAGCAGTATCTTGCCACTAGGGGACGTAGTGCGGCATGTCCATTCAGTATGCTTGGAGTTAAAATCTCCAAACATAATGACTGGATTGCCCAAGGATAGAGTGGCCTCAAAATCTTTTTTGAGGGGATAGGTTCCTGAAGGGATGTAACAGGAGGCTATGAGGATGGACTGATGTCCAGTCATAGCTAGCCTGCATACCGTGGCTTCCATATTGGTAAGCTGCGGAGTAGAAATGGGCGAGCAATGAAGTGTCTTCTTGTAATAGATGGCCGTTCCGCCGCCTCGGCGGTCGGGTCTGTCATTACGAAGAAGAGAGAAGTTTCTAATAGAAAGGCCTCCAGTGTCCTTAGCTTTAAGATTGGTTTCCTGTAGGAGGAGGAAATCGACTTCACGATTTCGAAGAAAGAGCTTAAGCTCTGGGAAGTTATTTCGCAAGCCGCGAATATTGAATGATACAAGCGATAAACCCTTAGGTTTGATACGACCGTGGGATCTTGGTAGGTTAATATTATTCTCAGACATTGGAGTTAAGTTAATTAAGTTAACTTAACTTACAACGCTAGCAGAAGATCATTATGTTCGGCAAGAGCGAGGAGACGCTCTTGAGGGGACTTCGCCGCGCGCAGTTTGCGTGAGATTACTGTAATCTCCCTAACATCTATATTCCTAATCGCGGAATATAGCGTGTTGTAGTCATCTATTGTGGGCTCTGCCTCGTGTGCGTACGAGGTTGTCCGCGGAGGGTCTGCCTTTTTGGGCCCCCAGGGAAAGACTGGAGGCTGCATTGGCTTTGAGAAGCCCGGAGGGGGCCGAATTATGCCTTGAGGGGGCCTAGGGGGACCCTGAGGGGGCCTAGGGGGACCCTGAGGGGCCTAGGGGGACCCTGAGAGGGTCGAGGAAAGCCCTGGATAGACTGAGGAGGGCCCTGGCGGGGCCGTTGTTGGAGGGCCGGGAATGAGGGGTCATTCACCGGCGGTGGAGCTTTCCTACTGGGGCGAGGTTGAGGTGCGCGTGGGCAACCTTTGTAATTCGCCGGGTGTCCTGTCTGGTTGCACAGGACACAGGCGGGCGGGGATTTGGCGTCTTTGGGCCGGGGACACTCTTTGGTGTTATGTGGCTCCAGGCACTTCACGCACCTGGGTGGGGCGGAGCAGTTGGCCGCCGCGTGACCATAAAGTTGGCAGTGGTGGCACTGCGCCGGGAAACCGGGCCTATGTGGGGGCTCTACCTTCACCCTTGACAGGCCGCACACTGTGCGCACCTGCCGGAAGATGGCTTTAGCCTCCGGCACGTTGGACATGATTACTAGGGCAAGGTTGTATCTCTTGCCCGTACGGTTGTGCATTTTGTGCACTGCTTCAACTGGGAAACCTTGGGCCTTAAGGTCCTCGAGGATTTCGTCGTTGGAAAACTCAAAGGGGACGCCTCGGATGACGGCCCTGACTTTACGCTCTTCAGGGAGAGCGTACGTGTGGTAAGATACCCTTTCGGCTGTGAATAGCCGGGTAATTGAGCGGAAGTCCTCGATCGAGCTAGGGATTATTTTGATTGCTTCCCCGAGGTTGACCGCATGGTCGTATTTAATACCTGCGTCGTAGCAGGTCTTGGACAGTTGGGTGAACTTGGCCTTGTCTCTTAGGAAGACAGGGGGCGGGACTTGCTTCTTCGCTAGCACTGGAGCACAGCGAGAGGCTGGTTTGGATGGTGTGGGGATGTCTAGAGACATCAGTGGGACGGGGGCAGCGTCAAGGGCTGCGGAGGTTGAAGGAGCGGCAGGGGCCGCTGAAGTAGGGGGGGTGCGTTTGATCGCAGCGCGCTTTCCGTTGCGCTTGGAGGTGACAGTGGTGAAGTTGGATTCATCGGTACCTTCGGAGTCGGAGGACTCCGATGAACCGGAGCCTGAGGTAGTGGCGGGCCTCTTCCGGGAGGTAGACGCCGAGGATTCGGAGCATGCGTACTCCATTTCTAAGGGGGCTGACTGTAGCGGGGCAAAGGAGTTCCTCGTTTCGAGGTATGCCGCTAGTACTGGCGGCGGACGATGTGCCTGAGGGGCAGGGAGGGGAGCCTGGGCGGCGATGGTGGCAATGGCGGCGAGGACCGTCTCATTGCCGGTTAACCCGTATTGGGTAATGAGGGCGGCTAGGGACTCTGTGAAACTTGAGTTGGCCATATTGGGTTGAGTGAGATAATCTAGTAAAGATGAGGACGGGTCCCTGCTCTCGGTAGAACAGGGACTAGAACGCGGGATGTACTACAACACACTATGCACGTAATAGTAAAGTAAATTGCAAGAAAAACACAAGAAAATAAAAGAGACAGTGAAAAAAAAAAAGAAATGATAAATAAAAACTATAATGAAAAAATTATAATGAAAATGAAAATGATAATGAAATGAAAAATGAAAATGAAAGCGGAGGTCAGTCAGACCTCCCTGACCGAAGACAGGGGGGTAAGAGCTGTAGCAGAAAGTGACTCACCGGCAGTCTCGACGCTGTTCCGCGTGAGCAGGACAGCGGAGACGCGTGGGAGCGAGACAGCACTACCGTACTGTACGGGAGCGTGGACCACCAGGAGGCGACCGTCCGAGAACGATGCCGCCGGCGGACTGAGCACTGCGTCGGCGCTGTACAGCGCGAGCGGGCCAGCGGAGGCGCGAGAGCGGGAGAGCACTACCGTACAGGAACGAAAGCGCGGACTACTTGGATGCAACCGCTCGGAAGCGATGCCACAGGCGGAATGTTTTTTTGCGTAGATGGAAGCCTTCAACAGGGGAGACCAAACGGCCGAGAGTTTGTTAGTTGCTGAACCCGGCGCTTGTTTTTTTTTTGCGCCCGAAGCAAATATGGGCAACCCTCCGGAAAGCGGGGGAGGGAGGCGGTGAATGCTCCTAGCATACCACGCAGCCGGCTGCGTGGTTATGTGGAGACTTTTACCCACTAAACACCGCCTTTTAGGAATTGGCTTAACGATCTGACTAGAGATCTCTAAGCCATATACGAACGCGACCCTCCTTGGCAGAAAGGAGGGCGCAATAGGCGCTTGTGTGCGTCCGTGCAATTAGATCATTTATTGGGTTCAATGGTCTAAAGTTGCTTGACGCTTACATAAAGCTTCGGCACTGTGTAATATTAAATCTCTAGTGTAATACATTGTGTTCGTTTTGTATATTGTTTTGTTCGTGTTCTCTTTAATAATAAATCTCTAGTATTATAAGTTGTGTTCGTTTTGTAGCTTAGTTCTTTGAGTATTTCTCGAAAATTAGTTGAAAATAGATTTTCACTAAATCACCAAGACGAGTGACAATGCAAGATACATTTATCTAATTAGATCTTTTCACGCTATTTGTAAAATTGATCGGTTTCAAGGAAGGGGGTTATTTAATAACAGTAAATTTTTTTTGTCTATATCGGCGCATAATGTCAGTGAGTTACTCGTAACTCACTAACGTTATGTAACAAAATTTTAAATTGATTAGGTAACTGTCCAATACCACGAAAGCAAGAAAAAGTCTCTGCTCACTGGAATCTGAACAACAGAAATGCATCTTTGTTAAAAATAAAAATACTCTATTTCGAAATATTAAAAGAAATCTTTTTAAGGATATTTTTTACGTTTCGACGGAGATGTGTTCCTTTTTTCGAACGAAGACATCTGCACACGCTCCACCAGTTTATATTCGCTTTTTGACAAACAATCAAAACCGTCGTCAACTTTTTAAAATAGCCCATACAAAGTTGACTATATAATTTTGTACTCGTCTATGGACCAAACTGCACACGGTGTCCAAATTTGATCAAAATCGGTTAAGTAGTTTAGGAGTCCATCGAGGACAAACACCTTGAGACGTAATTTTATATATATATATATATATATATATATATATATATATATATATATATATATATATATATATATATATATATATATATATATATATATATATATATATGTATATATATATAAATACAATTATAAATATAATACATTGGTACACACAACCTACTTAATTATATATAATTATATTATTGTGAAATAACATACACGTTATTAAACAATAATTAATATTTACAAACATTTTAAACAACTTACATATAAAGGGTAATATTATAAATAGAAAACAAATCAGAAATCTTCAAGAAATGTTGCCGCTGCAAGAAGAAAATGATTAATCTAACAACATTTTATTACAGACAGCAGCATATGTCGGTTTCCTTATATGTGCAGGTAATTTATTTCAAAGCTTTATGGCCTTAACGGTAAGACTGAGACATTAATTTAATACGGCGTGGAAATACATATTATAAAGTAGTAGTATTCGGGTGCGCATGGATGGTATTGAATTGAAAATAGGGTGCGAAAATTCTGATTCATCGACACTGATGTATAGAGATTGCTATTTAAATTACGGTTAAAGAATACGTTATCGTATTTAAGCGGATGCAGTTATTGAACTGATCTAACTCACAAAATAGTCCTTGGCTTACATCAGGGTAACACTAGCAATACCCTAACCCTGCAGTAGTCGCCCCGCTAAAAGTCACGAAGTGGTCGCGCGGGATACATATATATTTCATATACAAATTGAAATAAAAAATAAAATAAACACAATTTTAATTTTAAATGAAAATATAATGACTACAGTTTCCTTAACAAAATGTTATTTACAAAACCTAATCACAACCTCTGTGTTACTAATAATTAACAAAAACATTTAAAAAATGTCTAAACTGGGACAAAAATAACATGAAACGCTCTAATAGAGATCACAAAATAAACTTTTAGTAGGGAATAACTTCTAAATTTTATTTTCCGCACAGGGTAAACACAGAATCTTCAAATGATCCCCACATACGAACTTGTTGCATGCGGTGCACATCTTTCTGGTGCTTTTACTGCGCGCCCTTAGCAGTCATGGCAATGGCGCACAACATTACTCGATATCGCTGTTGAGGTAGTTGATTGGGTTTTTGGGTCTATAATGCCAAGAAAATCTTTTTACTTAATTGTTAGAGTTCTTGGCAACATTTTTTTATGACCCAGTTGTTTTATCCACGACAGAGACAAGTCAATCAAGAAGTCACGTCGACAAATACTCTCATAGTGTTTTTCTGCTGTGTATATACACAAAGCGTTAAGTGTACTCAAATTTAGCAAGTCAAAGAAAACCGTAAGAGGTCATCTTCTAGAGTTTCTTGAAACGTCATTCAATGAACACATTTTATCCACAAGGTCAACTCCGTTTTTGGACTTATTGTAATAAGTTATAACTTCTGGCTTTCGATTGTCTACAGAGTCAGCATTAATTGTGGCATCGTCATGTATCGCATATGCATGGTGGATGGAATCCAAATTTAGAAGAACATAGTGGATTTCCTCTCGCGATACGAAATTCCCGAGCGACTTTTCGTTTATCCTTTCGTACCGTGCCGATGGTTGTGCCGTTTTCAAAAAGCTTTTTACCAAGCACAAGCTGTACCATTCTCATATAAATGTTGTGTCTTTCGTTGCTCGAGCAAAATAGACCATCTGGTTGTTGGCCAGCATATATTTACAAATTGAACGTATAAGGATAGTGAACATCAACAAGGGAAAAAATGTTCACTCCATATTTTGCGGTTTGCTTGGTGTGTATTGCCTGAAAAAACAGCGGCCTCGAAAAGCTACCAGCTGTTCATCCAATTCAGCATTTGGAATAAAATACTTAAAATAATTCGCAAGCAGCTGTTCAAAAATATCTTTAAACAGGGCTAGCTTATCAATGCTTGCACAACATTGGTGGTCATCAATATCATTAAAGCGTAAAACCCCTGTCAGGATTTGAATCTTTTTTCAGACATATTTAAATATATTGCGTCGATTCATGTGTGTTTTAAGTGATATTTGAGCATTACTTGATCTTTTCCCAATTACTCCAGCCATTAGTAAAATCCCAACGTATCCTCTAATTTCAATCTCATTTGTCTGTCTAACATCTCGTTCTCTCGTTCTCCATGATACTGTGAATTTTCTTATTAGTGTATTTGGTAATAAGGCCGATTATCTGATTATCAAAAAAAGCGACATAGTGTTCAATACTTGTTGTTCTCGAACTATTCCTTTAGGCCCAGGAGGCGCAAATACTATATTGTGTTTTCGCGTTCTTCCTCTGCTTGGAGGAATTGTTTTTGACCATAATGTATTGTCCACACTGGAGTAAAAATCTGTGCGCCGGCATCACTGAGGTGGCTCATTTTCGTCAAAGCTTTCGTTTGACAACTTGCCTGGAATTTCCCGCTCTTGCTCGGATTTCGATTGATGGTCCTGTTCTTCTAAATGATCAATTTCTTCGTCGTAGCTTGACTCAGCTCCATAAATTTCTTTTTCGCCAACAACTTCAGCCAATCATGCTTCAATCTGTTCAGCTTGTCGATTATCCGTTTGTATCTTAAAAACACAAAATTACATTATGTAACAACAATCCGAAGCAATAAACAAAATTTTAATAAGGCATTTAAGTCAATTTTACTGTAAAATTAATAAAAATAATAACTCATTATGACAAATATACTTACGTAATTGGTCGTGCGGCTTACAATTGTAGTTTACGCACTTCATTGAGCTTCATTGAGCCTGTGACACAACTGCGCGTGACTTGCCCTTGCGCTGCACCACAGAATACATTACGAGTACGCTGCACTGAGCGAATCTCTCGAACATTCATTTGGAATTACTTGGTGGTGCGGGACGCTAGCTTTGACCGAGTTTGAGGAATTGTCGATTTTATAAGGGTGGGCTACAATATGTAGCTCACATGACTAGTCTAGGGTTCATCTCATTTGTAAGGAAATTCTTGAAACGAAAAGTGATTTTAGAAAAAGAATGGAATAAAATATAACAACTTTTTATTCTATATAGATTACAGATAATTTTTACTGAAAGTCAAGAATACTATTACCTCAATCCCAGGGACTATTATCAACCATGTATTAATTCAAATTATAATAACCCTTTTTATACAGTTCAATAAAATATATAAGCTTGATAATGAGAGGCCTAGTATATTTTCTGGAACAGTGTTATAAAAGCATATAAATTGCCCTACGAATGAGTTACTGACTCTGTGTAGTAAAGTAAATGGTATCATTAGCTTGTGTTCTAATGTTTACAAAATCTTCTTTCTTTCATTTTATATTAAAATTACTTTTTGTGAAAATTCATTGAATTTTCGTAAAAATCTTGAGAGACCAAAGTAAATATAATTACTTCTTTAATTTTTGTTTGAGGAACTGGAAGTTTCAGGTTATTAAAAGCTCTAACGGCCCTTTTATGAAAAAAAAAATAGTTTCTAAATCACCAGCATTTCATTCGCATAAATGTTCAACTAAAATTTGCATCGATCATACTAGGCTGCACTAAAAGTATCTGGAATGGAATATTTCCACTGTTCCTATCATATTAAAATCTTTTTATTTGAAAACTCCATGGTTTTTAAAAATTGAATACCATTTATTTATATAAAAAAATATTCTCAGTCTTGTCACAAGGTTTTATCAAACTTGTTTAGTCGTTGAGAAAATGGAATTGAATCGAGAAAATTCAAGATCTATGATTTATTATGACTTTCGAAGTGGTTTAACACAAAAATAGTGTGTTGACCGGATGATTTCTGCATTTGGTGATGAAGCCCCATCCAAAACCACAATTTATCGCTGTTTTGCTGAATTTCAACGTGGACGTGTCAAGCTCAGTGATGATCCCCGTCAAGGTAAAACTGCAGTCACACAAGTATTTTTTTTAAATAAACACTTGGGTTATAGATTATTTTAATTTTTTAAAAAAAATACAAATGTTCTTGCTTGAACAATTAGGTGTAAAAAAGTTGTTTTCCCCATGGATACCGCATTCGCTCTGTGAAGAGCAAAAAGCGGCTCGCGTTACTTGGTGCGTCAGAACTCTGGAAAGATTCCACGCAGGATCCTCAAATGGTGTATACAACATCGCATCAGGTGACGAATCCTGGATATACGAGTACGCGTACGAATCCGAAACAAAAAAAACCAGTCACGAGTTTGGGTGTTCGAAAATGAGTTAAAGCCAACAAAAATTAATCGTTCACGGAGTGTTGCAAAAAAAAAATAGTGGCCACGTTTGTCTCCAAAACCGACCATGTTACGACTATTCCTCTTGAGGGACAAAGAACGGTTAATGCAAAATGGTATGCTAGCATTTGTTTGCCACAGGTCGTTTCTGAACTCCGTAAAGAGAACTGCAACCGCCGCATCATCCTCCATCATGACAATGCGAGTTCTCACACCGCACACAGAACAAAAGAGTTTTTAGAGCAAGAAAACATAGAATTATTAGACCATCCGCCGTACAGCCCCGATCTAAGCTCTAGTGATTTCTATAATTTCCCTAAAAGAAAGAATAAATTGCGTGGACAGAGATTTTCATCAC
Organism: Parnassius smintheus behrii; assembly: GCA_036936625.1. Lineage (NCBI taxonomy): Eukaryota > Metazoa > Arthropoda > Insecta > Lepidoptera > Papilionidae > Parnassius > Parnassius smintheus. Next base: position 238,970 of record JAUPFT010000036.1, on the reverse strand, counting down.
CTGAAGAAGCTGTGGACGCCTACAAAACGGCCATTTTGGAGACCCCAACTTCCGAATGGAATGGTTGCTTCAGTGATTGGTTTCATCGTATGGAAAAATATGTCAAATTTCGCGGAAAATACTTCGAAAAGCAATAAATACATTTTTAAATAGGAATGTTGTGTCACTTTCTTGATTCCCGAAATTTTCAGCGCCACCTAAGGTCTTGGTGTTTAAAACCAAGAGGAATAATTGAATTTTTGTAAAGAACAGGTACCAATAACAAAATTTGTTTAATTTCCACTGACCTTCATATATGTTAGTACGCTAGACTAGCTATACCCTACGTAATGTGTGTATGTGCCGATTCGAATCACCAGCATCGAGTTTACTGGGAACTGAATTTGTCATAATTTGCAATGGATGTTGCTTAAAATTTCTAAGATTAATTTTAAAGTTTTAAACGAAAAAGAGTGTGTGTTGTGTATTGTGGTTACGTTTCAGGTTAGTAATATACTAAAAAGTATTTTTAGTAACAATAATAATTCTGTTTATAACAGTGAAAGTCTCTGACAACAGACAATTATCAAATATTTATTAATTTACAGGTTTTTAATTGATTCTATGATAAAACTGTAACTAAAAAGCATAAAAATTTTGAATTGCCGTCCGAAGCAAATTTATTATGAGACCAATGATTTGTGGTATGGTATTCTTTAACGTAACTTAAAATTTGTAAAATATTAACTGTACATACCTTTAGATATTATTGAAATAGGCATAGTATTTTGGCAGCTTATTGATTGTCTCGATTACGAGGACTAAATGAATGTTTAACAATAAATCCTTTACAAAATTATTTTTATTTTTTAGTTTACTAGCTAGTCTAGTTTTCGTACTCTTTAGATCTTTTTAAAACTCTAGAATGTACCATATATAGGGTACCCAATGGTGAAACCCCGAACAAAATTCGTTCAATAGTTACGAAGAAAACGTAAATAGACTAATGTAGCGTCGATTTTTGTTTTTATATAAGGTAAACAGCTTATGTCTAAAACTACATTTATTTATTGTATGGCATTATATTAATATGACATAAATATGATGGTAGGCTTAAGTATAGATGTTTTATTGATATACTTTGTCACACTGTCCTATCTCTGTTGTTAGTTCCGTTGACGCTCACTTCTACTATTAGCAACAAAATTATGAATATATAATTGTTTCAATATTTCACATTGCAGTCCCATAGCCAGTGTAGTCCAGCAGTGTCACAATCAGTGCATCTTAGCAAACTTTTATATAGTTATAGAGGTCACTGATAATTTGACTAGACAACGAATGCTACAGATAATTAATCTGATATCTGAGTTTATGTAGCAAGTGACAAAGTGCGTAATCCATGTTGTTAACTGATGATTGCGCAAATGTCAACAGTAAGCGCTGAAATCAACCTTCAAATACTTCAGCTTTAAGAGTAAATTCCTCGTAATAATCTCCGGTCTTTTTTATTTCAATGCCAACCAAACTTCTTTTCTTCTGCATGACAAATAATGACTCTTCCTATCACTTGAAATTGAAGTGTATGCAGCAGTATTAATACAGGATTCAAATAAATTGTGATTAGCATTAAACCACGTTTTGTCACTAAATACCACGCTTTGCTTGTACTCTATTTGTTTAGATACTCTTAAAAAGTTACGCCAGACTGGGTAATGCCTGTGCTTTTCATCAATATTTTTCTTCTATGCAATTTTCTAGATAAAAAATTCAATGCGTATTGTTACATTCGCCAGTGAAAACTGCTACCCATATCGCAGTCGCAGAGCGAAACTGTCAACAATTATTTTATCGCGTTATCATCACTATACGCACCTTTCTCTTTTTTTCAGTGTTTAGGGCTAATTTTGTGCGGTGCCACTATCATCATAAACTTTTTAAGTGATATTGTTATCACAAAAACAACACTGATCTCTAAAGCTCCCGCAACACGTGAGCACTTTGCCTATCTCAAAAGTGGGCTAGCTTTTGAGATAGACAAAGGTGGCCCACCATTTTTATTTTGTTTTTAAAGTAGTCACGCAGGGGTGTCACTAATTTAATCGTTTGTCTCTTCAATACCAAAACCTGGGCACTTTAAACAGTGAAACTCTACGTCAAAGTGTGAAACACACTCAGCGTGCAGAAAAGCACTGACAGACGTCCCGTTGCAAGAGATACATGTGAACAAAATGATACCCACTGAATGATGTAGAGGAAGTTAATAATTTTACGCTATCACTACTTGGCAAATCCGTATTATTAGTTGTAGTATAATTTTTCATCGATTTTTAAAGTTTTTTGTTTAATAATATTAAACACATAAAACCTTACGATTTCTTATTTCACAGCAAAACATTCAATAATTAATCCTGCGTTTCAATCAAAAATTAAATGTTACGATGCTTGAATCACTAGTTCCATCCATCAAAAAAAATCCTGGTAGACAAGGTACATTTACTCCATACATTTTACAAAAAGTGGACCATTTTAAAAATTGCCCAACTAAATATCTTCTAATATTCTTTGAAAACTTATTAATCCTAAAGCTGATAATATCTAACTTTACTAACCTTACCTTAATTTAACCTATCGATGTATTTTAAGAAGTTATGTCGGGACCCTTGTCTCGAAGTTTCTAAATTACAGATATAATTACAAGTTAATTAAATGCAAACTATTTATAAAGGCTAATATAATAAATAAGTATACCAATTTAGTTGTAATGAAGTTATATTTTTATATACGTAATAATAAGCGTACTAAAAGAAGACACCATCTGTGTAATAAATGAATGCTCATAACACCTTCATATGAAGAGATATTCATATTAATTGATTTCTATCAATTAATATGAATATCTCTGATTCTTCAGACGTTACTTTGCGGAAATTCATTATAATAAAGATATAAATCTTTAATTCGCAACCATCCTCTTTAATTATATACAATGATGTGTCTTACCTAGATTGAAGAGCACCTCCCGCCCTCCCTCAATTGCATGCACTAATTCCGTCACCACTAGTCCCAGCACCACTACTTCCAACACCACTACTTCCAACACCACTGCTTCCAACACCACTATTCCAGAAAAGACACACCATCGACGATAATACGACACGTGTTTCGCCTCAATTAAACTTTAATTCGCAACCATCCGCTTTAATTATCTTTATGATCTTCATATTGTCTATCTTCGATTGAGAATAAAAATTCAGATGCGTTGTCACCTCTGAGGGTTGAGATGAAATGTCTCGCGTTTCTAATAAATTCTGTAGAATGGTTCCTGACCAAGTTTATATGGGTCTACTCCCGACGTAACTCGTTTCCAAGATAAAAATTAAGTACTTCACTATGCCTGTGTTAACTGTAAAAACAGTTAAATGGGTAAGAAACTAAAAATAAAAATCTATAAAAGTTTCGAACATGATATTATTTTTGTAACTTCAATAATCAATAACTGTTTTGATCAAACGGAAAAGTCATCAGAATTAAATCCAATTTTTTTTAACTAACAATATATTCAAAACATTTGCATTTTTCAACAGTTCCTAAATAACAGCATATAAAAGAAGATGGAGAACATGACTTCAATTGAGAACCAGTTGTAAAGCTTAAAAACATATTGATGCTGGTTTTGCGTATAAAATTGGGCTTTATGAAATCATTTTTTAAATATTTGTATCAAATATTAAATCTTTTGAATATTTAAAGGGATTCTTTCCCGTATTATATGAAACGAATGTAAAAGCGGTAATTTTTATCGAACGACAAATAAAAATCATAATAAACAGTGAAGAATTCACACAATTACTCAATACTATTCAAAAACTTGCTTGGAACTGTCTTTAAAAAGTATTAGTTAATAGTTTTCTCGAAAACAGCAGAACTTACAATTATCGAGAGTTGATTAAAACTCTTTATTCTTTATTCTTTATTGTACACACAATAAGTTGGTAACAATTAATAAATATTTAAATAAATGTACAAAGGCGAGCTTAACCCTAATAAGAGTTCTCTTCCAGCAAACCTATATATAAACCTAGGCGAAACACGTATTATCGACAGTGGGGTGTCTTTCGTAATGTAGCGGTGTTCGGAGCAGGGGTTCTGGGATTAGTGGTTATGGTGATTGTGCACGTAATGGAGGTAGTGGTATGATTTTTAATATAATGGATTTCCGCAAATTAACGCCTGATTCTATTAATAATCATGTAAATTAATATTCATAGTGCTCAAACAGCGAACTAATTAAATAACTACGTGCATTACCATTCACCGGCACGCATTTAATTACAGATTGTGTGCACCGGAAAATCGTTTAAATCACTGGAATCGTTTTGTAGGTATCGCATTGAATTCTTTTGACAATTATTGATGTAAATTTAAACAAAACTTCATTATCATTATTAAAACTCTTTATGATCGATACTAACATACTTCTGTTCGGCGTGTTTGGCGCATGAACCGACACAATTTTTCCAGGAATTTGGGAGGTAATTAGCTAGGTTCTACCCCTTTGTCCGAATTGTCACGGTTGGTTTCTGTTCGCGACGGCCTAACAACGTTAAGAAACAAAGTGATAAAGAATATTGTTTTTTGTATTAATAATGAAATTACCGATAAAACTGGATGAAAACGTGTATTAATATAATTGTGTAGCATGTTTATAACTCTTAGTATATTTGTATAGAATGTCGTTTTGATAACAAGTAATATAAACAACTTTTATTATATTAAGAAAAATCGACCAATCACAGCGCGTCTTATCGTGGAACTCTCTAAAAGTTTTTAATTAACTGCGTAATAGTCCATACTAAAAATAGGGAAAATAATTTTATGTTCTAAAAGAATTATAAATATGTATGACATTGAATTAGCATATGGCTTATAGATTAAGAAAGTGTAGGAATATTTTGTATAATTAAACGCATTTCGTAATTATAGAAAAATCAAAGAATTAATGTACCCAAATATTATAAAAATTTGGGACATTTCATTTAATAACTTTTTACAATGTTAATATTTTGAGTTACCTTTATGATATACTAATAAAGTACCAGACTACCGATTTAATGATGTATAGCATGTTAGTGTAGCAATTAGTTTTGTATTGAAAATATTGTAATTTATGCCATTTGTATAGTGAAAAGTTTATGCAATAAAGAGGCAAAACGGAAAATGGCAAGCGGCTCCCTGTAAGGTATTGCCAAAGTCTACCTTAGGGGCTCGGGACCCAGTACCCGTAGTAGTGTGAAGAACTACCAGTGACAGGTGAAGTGAAGTGAGTGGTATCCGGTGGTAGATGAAGTGACTAGCAGCAGTATATAGTGAATAGTGAAAGTGTTAGCTAGCCGAAAAAGGTCGTAACTGATATTCGCAGTTACACATAGTGAAAGTGTTAGCTAGCCGAAAAAGGTCGTAGCTGATATTCACAGTTACACATAGTAAATGTGTTAGCTAGCCGAAAAAGGTAGTAACTGATATTCGCAGTTACATATAGTGAAAGTGTTAGCTAGCCTAAAAAGGTCGTAACTGATATCCGCAGTTACACAAGTGATAAAATCTGCTAGTTTAGTTGATAATAGATGCTAGTCAGTAGTGTTAGAAAACCAGCTACTACCAATAGATATTTGATACCACCGTACAATTTAAAGAAATCTTTTGAAATATACAGTGACCAATCAATAGTGAACAATCGTAGTTCTACAACCGTGGTCAATAGTTATAAAATTTCGCAACTAATCAATCAGTCGAACCGCTGGCCACTACCTTGCTATTTGTATTTATTAATCGTGCATTTTGATTTGAACCTCAGTCCAGTATTTTTCAGCGGCACCTACAAAGATGGCAGTGAAAGTACCAACCGGAACCTATAGGTGTAGGACGTGAGCGACTCGCGAAGTATCTTCGACAACATTTACTCCGGAGAGTTTCGCCCGTCCGGCACAGTTACATATGATTTATTTTTTTAATGAAAAAAATACCCAAAATGTTCCCTTTAATTCAAAATGACTTTTTTATTTGTGAGTATAGTGGCACGAAATAATTTTTTTTATATTCTCCAAGGTCTTAATTACGTCTTTGTTTGAAACAACTGGTTTAAAAAAATCGTTACAAGCTTCCAAAGTTTATTTTTTTATTTAATGTATGTTTCACAACTTCTAAATTCGTTAAAAAAAACTGTAAGTTATTTTGAACTTAACTTAATTTTAGAAAATTATTTTATTTGATACCCTTTCTAACGGTATGCTACATGTCATAGAAATTATACATTACTTTGCCATGGACGAACTGCACACAACAATGGAACCAGTTCAAAGGATACCATTACCATCAATGTAAGCAGGTAAAAAGCTTGTATCTTTCTTGGACATGTAAAATGATTTTTGTCTTTGTCTAACATTATTAACAAGAAAATAAAATCACGTTACTCTAACTGCAGTATGGTTGGTGGTCACCAAATGATGAAGAACTATCTTTTTTTATTGACCTCTATGATATGAAAATTAAATGAAAGGGTTCTCTGAGAAGAATACGAGTGAAGTCACTTCGGCGTTCAGCTCTTCGAGCAGATGATGTCTGCTTTGACGAAAAGGTTTTTCTATAAAACTGAACTTACAGTCTGGATACCCAGAGTCAACTTCAAACAATAAAGGCTACAGATGCGTTATTAACTCTGAGAACTTAGATAGAACGCTACACAGATTTTAATTATACTTTTTTCTATACCCATCAGACCAAACCTAGTAGTGCAAGTATAACTAATTGGCGGCAGAAACATGCGAGAGTATAATATCTACAAAGACGGACTCCTCGACAGAAATTTAGTCTACAGGGAATGGAACTTTTTATCCCATCATCTGTGGTATCAATCGAAGGTAGAAACAAGCTTTTTTGCTCCTGCAAAATAGCATTAGGTCATAAGCAAGAATGCTACATGGCCTGGACTCACGGATTGACGTCTAAGGATGCAAATACCAGCGCTCTTAAAAATAAGTATAATTCCGCCTCAAAGTCCTTAATAACTTTCATTGCCGAGGCAACGCACATCTGCACACTAGGCGAGAAACTAGTTCGTCTTCCTACAGGAACACGTGCATTCTGGTCTCTCGCCAAAGCTGTCCCCATGGACATGAGATGGCCGACAGAAGTTTCCATGATCTTCTGTCGGCCATCTCTCTCATCTCTGCACAGGCAGGACCTTTCACTGGACCATGCCGCAAAGGACAAAGCCGATCTGCTGAGCTCTCACTTTGCGTTCAACTTAACTCTTGATGACGGTGGGAACACATCGCCATGCGGGATGTGCTTTTTACTCAACGCTCGGTGCGTAGAGCACTCTCCTCCCTGGACCTCAACAAGTCAAGTGGGAATGATGGCATCCCTCCTTTTATACTGAAGACGTGTGCTCCGGTGTTGTCGCCGGTTTCAACGCGTCTTTTCCGGTACTCCTACTTCCTAGGCATAGTCCTAAAATTATGGAAGACAGCTTTCGTGCACCCGATCCCTAAAAAAGGTAACCACTCTGATCACTTCAACTATAAGCCTATCGCCTTCACCTTTTTGTTCTCTAAAGTAATGGAATCCGTTATTCACAGTCAGCTCATGTAGTACCTTGAGGATCACCAGCTGATTAGTGACCGCCAGTGCAGTTTCCGTCGCGGTCGCTCGCCTGATGATTTTCTGGGTTACCTAACTCATAAATGGGCGGAGACAGTATTGGTATTGTAGAGTCCAAGGAGGTGTCGTTGACCTTAATTATAAACAAAACGAAGGCCTTCGATCAGGTTTGGTACAAAGCGCTTTTTACGGAGCTTTCTTCCTGTGGGCTTGCCAAGAAATTGTGCAATTGGATCACCAGTTTTCTTGCAGATCGGAGCATCAAAGGCGTAGTAGACGGTGTATGCTCCAACTATAAGCCCAATAACGCTGGTGTTCCACAAGGTTGCGTGCTATCACCATCGCTGTTTCTTCTGCATATCAATGACATGTTGCAACCGGTAATATTCTTGCTATGCGGACGACAGCACTGGTGATGCTTTATACACGGGCCGTGCCAATATTTTTCGGGAAAATATCGTTGAGTACCGGGACAAACTTGTGTCTGAAGTCGAGACTTTGTTGAACAAAGTCTCGGACGGGGGCGACTAAATGTGCGCCTTATAAAATGTCACCGCAGTTAGTAATAGTTATAATATAAATAACTGAAATTTGAAAGATCCCATTCTATCCTTTAATAAATTTCTTGTCAAGCAGTTCTGGTATTTATTTGATTTTGTCGGAACATGCTTAGAAATATTTGAGATATTTGCTACAATATATCTTGACTGTTAAAATCCCTTTTACCTTTCAGCAGATATTAGCTTAGCTTTATTTCACTAAACTCAAAGTCATCAGTCTATATAATACTCAACAATATTATTTACAGGTATTTAAATAATTGGTTTTATATAATAAATGTAGAGGAAACCTAAGGTGTAAGCTCAAAAAATAAATATTTACTCGTAGATCACAGTCGGAATTATATATTCCAATGCTATGTTCCCGTCTGAAGGATATAGAGAGCCGGTGTAGTTAGAACATTTTAGGCATTTCGTTTTATTCCTCAGAGGGACTACACATATTATGTAGCTTCTTATTTTCTACTTATATTAAATCGGTTGCTAGTAAAGGTGGGCGGAACAGTTATATTTTCCTAATTCGTTAAGATGCTGTAATATATTTTTCTAACTGTTGTTTCAAACTGTTATAATATATTATAACTGTTTCAAATATTACATTGTACATGCGGGTAGTTCAGTTCAGTTGTCGGCTGTGCTGTGTTAGCGTTTTGTTTTATGTTGTTATAACGATTATAAATATGACAATGATTTACGTTATAATATCTAACTTTTTTGTAATATTTTGCAATAATTGCACACTGCTTTTTTTTCGTTCACGCTTTGGATTATAAAATACATTTCAAACGGCTGCTACGCTAACATGAAAAAATCCTATCTATATTACACTAAATATTTACAATTACTTTGGGTATAAATCTTAACGAAAAACCAACAAAAACAACAATAGCTTAATCACGTAACATGAAGCGCCTGCTATCAAAACATTACGTATATAACAGAAAACAGTGTCATTGTCATCTCAGCTCGACACTATGGCTCGACAGCTAACTGAACACTAATATTATGGAATGTAGAAGTAAGGAGAACAATCTCTCAGTTCAAAAACTCTCCACAAAAGCGCTGGAGTAGCTACAGGAAACAGCTACATGAAATGAACTTAGCAGTTGTCGACGGTGTGATGTGTGTTGTCAAATTGCTCAGCAGCTCTAATTTCTAAAATAATTTTATTTAGTAAATATAACCTCGAAAAATTCGTCCTCACTAATATTTTTCGGCGTGTTCTTTAAAATTTACCCCGTAGCTATAGTGGCACCAACCTTATTTAACGGTTTTCTACGGTACACTCCATAACTAATATATTATAACAGCCAAAAAATTGAACAACAGGCACAACAGCTAGCAATGAAGGAGATACTAGCATATAATATATTTCTTTGTCGTTATATTTAGTGTTAGTAAAATAAGCTCTTATAGCGTTGTCTTAGAGTTTGAATTAGTGTGAACCATATCCAATCCTTAAGGCACAATGAATGTAGTATGTAGGTTGACTCTGATTGAGGCGCCGCGTCTCGGCCGACGGCTAAAGACCGTTAACAAGCTAGCGCATACGCAAATCACAAATGATGGTTGTGACGGTTACTTTTGTTAGATGGCGCTTTCTTACGATAATGAATATATTATTACTAATATAATTTCTAACGATAATGAATATAACAGTCAATGGTTGATTATTCTAATTTGTTGTAAGATTATAAATATATAATAATATATATTATCTGTTGTACGTTATAAGGCCCAACTTTGGTTGCTAGTGTCCATCGACTGCAGTAGACATTTACCATCGAGTGGACTATAAGTTCGTTTGTCACTTCGATTTTATATTTAAAGAAAACATTAATGTACTAGCTAAACATATATTTAGATTAGTTGATTTAAAATTAGCAAAAAAACATGAATGTCTTTATTTGTTTACACTATTCAATCAACTAATTCAACCATGTGCTTTCATGATGAACACAGAGTGCAGGTCGACGTTACAACAAGTTCATCCAAAAGACTGTGATCGTGTCTAGCATCAATGTCACATCTATTTCAGTAGTTGTTGGGAACATGATATTGGCTGGTCATGTTTCTAAGTCACATCATTTAATTTAATGCGTCATTATTGGTTTTTGATTGCCATCTTAGATACGATAATTTAGATTTTTTTATTGCCAGCAGTTGACCGTTGTAACATATCTCCGAGCACCACCAAACTATTTCTAATATTTGCAAAGTTATTATATTTAAATTAGTATCGCGGACATCTTGTTTACCGCCATTACTTTTGTTTCTACCACCAATTAGTCTTACCGTTTGGCCGGGCAGCTTTTGTGACGTCCACCATATTGGATTAAGAATGACATCACTTTGCTTATTGTATTTATCTCATCAAGTTATTTAATTTGATACCTATATCATATTACTAAGGATATTATAAATCGCCATTTTTTGACATCCGCAATATTGGATTTAGAATGACGTCACTTTTATTGTGTTTAGTTAATCAAGTCCTTTCTTGTGATACTCATATCATAGGCGTTGCTGTGGAAATGATAAATCACTATTTTGTAACCTCCGCCATATATTGGAATAAAAATGGCGGCATTTTAACCCGCCGTTATTTTCTTAATATTTAAAATACTAATATTTTTATCGCATTCTAATTTCAAATTTCACAACCATCACATAGTTAGACGACCGTTAAGCTAAAAGGTCCCCTAAACCAACCCATAAGTATAATGTGTTTTTACGAACGCAACAGACTCGTAGCTAGGGGACCCCTTCTTATGTGACAGATTTTTAAGACGATAGTGCTTGATACCCAGTTGTAGTAATCGGTTTTATCGGAAATTATTTATATAATTTTTAAAAAAATACGTTATCATGTATTATTTTAATGAAGAAATTGATTCTTTCATATTGTAACTGATAGATGTTTTCATTTTGTTGATATTTTTATTAAAATATCATATTTTTAGTCTACGTTTGACAAGTCACCGCTTAGACAGAGAAACCTGTAGACTAATGATTAACGTGGCCTCAAATGAGAAAGGACGATAACGTAGTTTTAGGTTATACAATAATCTTTATGAATTTTAAACATATTTAGATAAAAATTTTAATTGTTTTAAGAACTGAACTGAACAAGCTTCACCAATCTTAAGCTCACAAAACACTTTTTTCTCACTTAAACCAATTTGTAAACTCCTTAGATCGCTACGAACTGTCAAAGTTGTAGCAAAGTGTAGTTTGCTAAACAAAAAAAACCGCCACGGAGAAAGGGACGAACAATCACACCGCTCTGTTTCATTTTTATGCAAGACGTATGCATAAATCTATCTTTTTTGTGTGCGAATGCGAAAGAAGGCGTCAATTTGTCTATAGATTTATCTGTCTACGAGGGACCTTATATGATACTCTGTTTTATCTGTGCATTGACTGTTTGGCATTTATAGTCAACCAAATATGGAGTGTAGAAGTAAGGAGACAGGTACAGACTGTGTATTAAAAAGTTTCAATAGAAAACCGTTAAATAAGGGTGGCGCCACTATAGCTACGGATTAAATTTTAAAGAACGTGCTGAAAAATATTAGTGGGATAGACGACTTTTTCGAGGTTATATTCACTAAATAAAATTATTTTAGATTTTAGAGCTACTGAGCAGTTTAGCAGCACACTTCAAACCGTTGACAACTGCTAAGTTCATTTTATCCCTGTAGATACTCCAGCGCTGATATGGAGAGTTTTTGAACTGTTATTTACTGCTTACAGATGGACACTTTTTCAACTATTCTACTATGGGACTTGGTACTCCTTACTTCTACACTCCATACAACCAAATCTAGGAAATACCTTTTGACGTTTCACATTAATCATTCCGCAATAACTTTGCACAAGCGTACTCATACGATTTACAGTAACCTTTTATCTAAATCCGAAGAATTATGAAGTTAACTATATTTAATTACAACGTGTTTAGTTTTTATCGCTAATTTAAATTCGAGTCTTTCAAACAAAGTAAAATATTACAAAAATAACCAGTATATAGTAATAATAACAGTATCAACTTTTTTACTTGACGTCGTTTCAATGATATAAAGCTATGTGCCTTATCATATTGTTTGGTGATTAAACTTCATTGATATGCGAATAATCGGCAAAAAGATTCAAATAATCGTTAAAAATATTCAAATAATCGAATCATTAATTTTTCAATGAATTATTTGTTTAATTAAATTTTTATATTTAAAATTCCTTAAATTACATGAATCATGAATAAAACTAGTTTATTTTTTTACTATGTCAACGTAAAGGACAATGGCGAACCCTCAAATACATTTTAGTTAACTTTTTTTCTTGCGTCTACAAATGCAAAATATGTAAAAAATATAGTTTAAAATCCTGAACATTTTTTTCTTCGGTCATACTACTGCAGGAAGTCAGGAATTAGAGATATGTTTGTTCAAACAAAATGTTTAAACGAAATACACACCATACTAGGCTGTATGCCACAAACTAATAAGAGTAATAACGTACAGACGACAATCTTCCATACTAAAAAATTGGTCTATAGCGAGCCTCAAAAATTGGAAGTGACATTTACGTTTTTAAATTTATCTAAGGCAAAGGCATTTATTTTTTTCAGCATAGGAGCCAGTGGCTGTAAAAAATCCTCTCAGAACTTTGAAAATTTATTTTTATTGGTTTAAACTCATGTACGTGTTCACAATGTGATCACGTATACAAATTTAAACCAATATTAACATTTATTTAGATATAAAGAAATAAAATACAGAAATATTTATCGTCATTTATTTTTAAATTTCAGTGTTCATTTAGAAGTGCAAGCAAATTCTTTCCTTCTAGGCGCAAAACATCAATTTCTTTTAAATATTGCCACATCCATTGAAACCTCTGTAATTACAATCTAATTTTTTATCGGAGGACCTGATGGTTCTTTGAACATAGGTCACATATTCATTTCAAATGATGTAACAACTTTTCTCAAATTTTTCTCCTTGTAGTATTTATGGTTTGTGCTTGTTGCTCCCCCATTTACCAAATATGCAGCAATGTTCAAAGCTTAAGCTATTTAATAGCTGAGTGCTCCTAGGCAGTTTTCAACCTGCAACAAAAATAAAATTTAATTTAAAAAAAAGTAATAATGAGTTGATAAACATAGTAGCATTTTATTTAGCATTGTGTGAGTATTGCAAAGGTTCTTTTTAGATACAATCAGTCACTAAGGCCAGCGCCACACTTGACGGAAATTCCGACGCCGAACTTCCGCGGGAGTAAATCCGTTACCATAAGTTGCAGCCACACTGAATATTCAGTGGCAGATTATCAGTTGACTGCCAACGCTTATACGGTGTGTTCGACTAGAAATTGGGCAATTTCATACTTTGTTAGACATAACCCAGATAAAGCATTCGAATATTATCGAAAGTCCGTACAATCATTTGATGTATTGTTGAATTTAACGAAGGACTATATTACCAAGCAAAATACAAAACTTAGAACGGCTATATCTCCTGAAGAAAGGCTGATGGTTACATTAAAGTAAGATAAATATATTAATAGTGTAAATGAGACAAATTATTTCACTTTAGGTTTTCTTTTTATTTGAGAGGTCCCAGGAACTTCATCAGTTTGAGTTGGACTCAAATTCTCAATTACAGTTAGTTGTGAGTTTACATTACTTGATAATTCATTACAAGAATTTTATTTTGGCGTTCTATCTGGCTTTTCTCTAGAGTCCCTAAGGCAAACTCTATTTTTCACTTCGATAATAAATCGTTCAGTGTCGAACAGCCTGTGCGTGCGCCGTCACCGCGAGTTATCCGCCAAAAGTGGCGCGATGTAGACGTGGGCGTTATTTCACGTCACTAGATACAGTAACTAGCTACGCGGCATGTAACCGAATCACTAGTTTCGAGTCATGTTACAAGTTGTGATTTTTGTAAATGCGTGATTATGATTACTGTTACCCGTGATTATTGCGGGAGTCGACTGTCGGTCGCTCGAGCGCAAAGCGCACATGTGGCATACAACAATAAACAAACCATCGTAAGTAACAGTTTTATTGTACGTTTAATTTTCATACGTAAGACTATAGACATAAACAATAAAATAGAGTAATCTCTGTTTGTAGATATTTAACGGTTTGTGATTCCGGGAAGCGAGTCACATTGAATTTAACTAAAATAATTTTTAAAACATTTTTGACGGAGTCATGAACTCGTTTATTCATAAAATTAAAATATAACTAAAAAATGAGTATAAAAAATTTAAAAATTTAAATGTTTATAATATTATAAAACTTAAAAACTGTGTGTAAATAGCCAAACAAACAAACAAATTAATTGTACAGTGTAAATAAAAGTGCAAAAACAAATGACAGTGAAAACGTTGAAAAAGTGTAAATAAACTGTAAATATCAATAATCATTGTATATACAATCAAATTGACTTGTAAATATGCATCCATTAATAATTTTATGAAAATATTAGTGTCATAGTAAACGCAAATCAATCATAAATACATTTAATGCAGTCTGTCCTAAACCTGAATAAAGTATGAAGGGAAGTTAATTTATTGATTTAACAGAAAACAGTTACTGTATAGCTACAAACACGGATTGTGATTTTCGTTTCGTGTGTAACTGTATAGTTGGTGGTGATATTTATGCAAACAATCACAGTAGCCGAATAAAAATAGCCAGTTACAAAAATCACTAGTTTCGAAACAGGTGACGCCGATCAAGTCACTGGTTTCGTTACGTTTCATGAAAATGACGTAACGACCCACGTCTAGCGCGATGCATACAAATACCTGGAACGCGACGTTGCCGATCTTACGCCGACGGAAGATCGGTGCGCGGAGGATGGAGCAGACGCGAGAGCAAGCAGTAAGCCACGGAGCGACTGATCGTCCGCGACAGAACGACCGATCTTCCGCGTAGTGTGCCCGCTATTTGTAATTTATATGAAATTACATGTATTGACGTTCCGCCGCAGAAGATCTGCGACAGAATTTCCGTCAAGTATGGTGCTGGCCTAAGGGTAAATTTTTCAATGGTCACATATAAGTTATTCATAAAATAAAATCCAACATAAACAAATGAGAATTACAATGAATCAATAAAATAGTTCAATTGTTTGACTTCACATCAGCTTGTAAACAATCTACTATTGTACTTGGCAGATTATCATTCACATTCTACTTTTTTTGTCACTAGTTTAGATATTAGATATGGCTACATTTTTAGATATTCTGAAATCTGACGAACATCTATAAGATGTCCATTAATAAACACAGGCTAATATAAATAGGGTGCATAACCATGTATCTTAATGGCTACTTTAATTTGCTTGTTTGTTTGTATAATAAGAAAAAGATGTGAGAAAAGTATAAATAAATATTTCCCTATATTGATATTCATTGCGTCAATCCTCTTTATTTTCATCAGTTCCAGAAGTAGATAGCATGGGCATTTCTGCATGTATCAAAATATATATTACTATCAGGAATACCGAAAATAGATTATATATAAATACTCTTTCCTCAGTTACCATCAGATTTGCATGAATTAGATATGGGGTAATATTCTATTCTGACTAAAAAAATCTCACTTTGTAAATTCATAATATGCACCTAAAATGATTATGCATTTGAAAGAGAATTATCAGGAGTTTAGTCAAGTCAGTCACACACCATTTAGTGTCACTGCTACTATTGTAACATATTCTGAAAAATAAAACAATTATTTTAAAAGCAAGATCCTTAATGTATTATTATTAACAACACATCATATTGTAGCTGGTCTATATTGCCTTTAAAAAAAAAAGGAAAATTAAGATAAAAAAGTCTAATATGACTGTTTAATTATACAGGCACTATATCAAAAAATGTTAACCACTGTTAATGATCATAACACTTTTTGTTTTCTATTTATAGATAACATCTATTAAACAAGAAATATCAAATGTTTTGGCACTAAAAGAAGACATATGTTACTAACTAGTTTTGTGTTTTTGTAGTTATTAATGTGGAGTGTTTTTAATTTATAAATGAAAACAGATAAGATCACATAATCATATAAATTAATTGATTACATCTAGTCTTTCAAATATTTTCATTTGAAATAGACTATTCTATGAGACATGCCAACTTTTTACACAATAAAATCATGCTCTCAAGCAAAGTAGGTATAATTTTTTAATGTACATATCCAAGTAAATTATAATTTAGCACCGTAAAATACATGCCCGGGAATTAACAATTTTTTGTTTATTCGAGCAGTATTTAGGTACAAATGTAAATAATAGTTTATACTTGTAGTGACACTTTGATATTGTCACCAAAACTTTCATATTTTGCATTGTAATTTTTAATTATAAAATTGTAATTTTTAGACTACAGTGTGTACAATATGTATATATGACATTACTACTGGTGTTCATTTAATAAAATTGATGGAAAATGATAATCAACTCGCCTGCTAAGTTTGAAAACCGAGGCGTATACCTACTCTTGCGACAACTATGACAAAATCTTCCCTTTTTTTTCTATAGCCCATAAGCTTGATACATAGTAAATTATTTTATTGATATCTGTAATGGTGACTTAAGTAGACGCTTAATAATTCCATCGTCTATTATTTCGCCATTGTCTTTTGTGTAGGCAATAAAACTCATATACAAGGCCGCGCTGAAATAACCCCTACGTAATTTCAATCTCCCGCCATTTGGGGAGCTTACTGTGCGTAATTTTGTGTTTATCTTCTTATTTTGTGACTCGGCTTTAACTTTTTGGACTGTTTTTCTATATTCTGGAAGTACGTGCCCATGTCAAAAACGATGATTGGGCAAAAGTGGTAGAAAAAAACAAAAAAAATGATTATGGATGACTTTGAAAAACATTAATTTTGACTGCACTATTGAAAATCAAATAATAACCAATCTATACAACGACATCTCAAATAGTAGTACTCAAAATGATTAAATAAATTTATTTTTAATCTAGTTTCAATCAAATTTTTTTATAATTGTGCCTCTAGAAATAAGCAGTTACAACAAATACGAAGAAACCGATAAATCTTGTGTTTTAAATTATCCTTTTTTAATTTATTCTGGTATTATTTAAACCAAACTATAAATTGTTAGCAACTCTAAATAATCGATATCGATTTTTTACAAATCGAATATTGTACGTTCCCATTTTTTGGTTGGCATGCTTGGTGCAATAAGTCTGACAGCTGTCAAAATGTATTTGTTAGATTGTTGACTACAGTTCTGCAAGTTTTCGTGGTGTTTTTAGTTTGGGTTTGGTTAATTTAAATTTGCTCTAAAATACATAGGTAACCGTTTCTAACGGTCTTTTTTATAATTATGGCCGAAAATAAGAGAAAGCGCTGTCATAATTTCACGTTGATGAAAAGGATAAACTGGTATGGTAAAATTAATGGATACTTTTAAAAATGTAATAATAAAAAGACGGACGGTACAACAAACCAAACGAAAAATGAAGCGTGGGTGAATTTGTGTACAAGATTTAATTCCACAGGAACTACGGCTAGGTAAGTTAATGTTGATAAACAGTTTTTGATAAATATAAACCTTTGCTTAATAATTGTTATATCTAGTTGTTTTCAAGCTAAGTGGCCTTAACATCCAAATTACATAACTGTAAATAGTTTTATCATTATTATTATCTTGATTTTATATTTGTAATGTGTGTATTAAAGATTTTCTATTTACTTACTTGAATGAGAAGGTACCTACATTCTCAGTACATTAACCTCCTTATCTACTATGATGTTTACCTACCACTAACATTTCAGAAGTAAAGAATCTCTTATGAGACTGGAAGAAAATGAAGACTGATGCGAAATTATACAAACACTCAGCAAAAGCAGTCACAATGGCACAGGAGGTGGCCCATCATACGTTAAGACAGATCCTATTCTGGAACAAGTCAGTGACTTGATGGGCCAAGCATGTACAGTCATAACTGGTGTCCAGGATTCAGATGCTGACCAAAGTACTGAAATCAGTTCATTACCAATACTTGAAATAAGATAATTGAAATTTTATTTTTTCAAAATGAAAATGTAAGTATTTATATAATTCTCTAATATTATGTAATTCTCTAATGTATTAAAATTAGAAACTGACTGACAAATAGTCCATCCAACCATTGTGGTAAAAATCAGGCTAATAAGTTTTTTAGATATAATATTACATACAAGTTATGTATATTATTATGTTTGTGAGATATTATTTTATCAGAGACTAAGAAGATACTTTCTTTCCTACCAGTCGTTCAATGAAGAGCTAGACAGAGGAACACTGAGGGGAGGACAAGACTTAACCTGGCAGAATTTTCAATACAAAACTCTTTTACTTAGTGTTAAATTATAATGCATGTTCCTGCCTCTATATAGTCTGGATGCTACAATTGTCACCATAGCTGGGTTTGTCATTTGTACAGGTGTCAACCCATTGTATGATTATATTATACTTACACTGTGATTTTATACAAGAATTTGTTTTGTTACAATTTTAGTGCAATACAAGCAGTGTGGAAAATAATGAAATTAAGTTTGTTGGGAATAATGTTAACATTGCTCTAACACTGCCATCACCAACATTATCTCAATTTATTAAGTCCACAACTATATGGAAAAGTCGACGAACACTACTTATGGAAAATAAAGATAAAGCTGAAGTTGCTTCAACTCTATTTGGATTTTCAAGATTTTTTGAATTCTAAAATAGCTATTGTGGAAGATTTAAAAATAAAAATGATAAGAAATAAAATTAAAACTGAAGTGTGCAACCAACCAAAAGGTATGTGTTTTATTCATTGGTGAAATTAAAAAATGTATTTTACATAATAAATTATATATTTATAAATTATCAAAATATTGTGTACTTTGATTTCTGCCAAATCCATATGACAAAGATGGTCTGTCTGAAAATGACATATTATTGATTTGTCCCCATGTAATTAGCTCTTCCAGGTTTGGAACATCATTATTATTCACAGGCTATTCATCATCATCATCATCATTACAGCCCTTCACAAGTCCACTGCTGAACACAGGCCTCCCCCAAGGTATGCCATAAAGCATGGTCCTGAGCCACCTGTATCCATCGACTTCCTGCATGTCGTACCAGGTCGTCACTCCATCTAGTGGGGGGGTCGCCCTACACTTCGCCTACAGGTACGAGGCTGCCACTCGAGAACCTTTTTTTCCCCAAAGGTTGTCGGTTCTTCGAGCTATATGGCTGGCCCATTGCCACTGCAGCTTACTAATCCGTTTGGCTATGTCGGTCACTCTGGTTCTACTGCGGATATCCTCATTTCTAAGTTTACCATGCAGAGAAACTCCGAGCATAGCCCTCTCCATAGCTCGCTGAGCGACTTCGAGCATCCTCATATGGCCAGCAGTGAAGGACCACGTCTCTGTTCCGTAAGTCATCACTGGCACATTCACTGGTTGTACAACTTAGTTTTCAGGTTTTGAGGTATACCTGACGAGAAGATGTGTCGTAATTTCCCGAACACTGCCGAGCCGAGAGCACAGGCTGTTGCTCATTTCTTAGTATGCATATTACGCAAGATACAGCAAGCTATTATGACATTGATGGCCTTGCTTAAAGCTAATTCCAACTGCAAGTACTGGAAACCTTCGTTTTAGCACACCATATTGCCGTTCCACCACATTTCTTGTTCTAATGTGGGCCTCATTTTATTTTCGCTCTCGACTTGTTGTAGGGTTGAGATACGGTTAGATGAGCATAAAATAAAAATGATTTAAGTATTATTGTATATAATAATGTAATTTATAAGATGTAAAATATTTCTTTTCTGTTTCAGGTCACATCTTAAACTTCCAAAATGTATTTTGAATACCTAAAAATGATTCTGCAAATACTAATTTAAGTGAACTTTTTAATCAATTAATTATTATTAGCCTGTGCATAATCTTTTTATTAACTTTACTCACCCTATCTATACTTATAAACTTTAGTTAAAACAGCTGTAAGGGGATGGGTCATGTACTACATTGACTATATTTTGAAAATTTTGCAATCGAGCAGGTCAATTAGGTACCTATTAAATAATAAGTATTTATTTAATCAATATTTCGAGCTCTGTGAATAATGCTTGCTTGTAAGTTTGCCAGCAAATATCTGCAGAATGGATGTTATTCTAGTTTTTTTTTATTTTACCTTTAAGGGATAGCCACTATCCCCAAGTAAATGGCTATCTCCATACTCCCCTCTTTCAAACTTTCGATAATATTGCTGTTTTGGTAAATTGCTGAATCATGTGTAGAACCTGGCCAGCGTGCAACAACATCCTGCACCAACGACTTTGCTGATGAAATTGTTTGAACCTTTATGGACATGCAGCCTTTCCTGTTTCTAAATAGTTCAGCATCATCTCCACCTAAAGATATAAATAATAAATACTTCATCAGTATTGCTTGATAGACTTCTAAGAGAAATAAACTTTTGTGTAAAGAAGTTAAATCAAAATAAGGAATTTACCTAGTGATTGAATTTTTATATGTACAATCAACAGCCTAGTACATTAGGGAATCTAACTATGCCATAGAATTCTATCTTAACTCTGTCTTGGTCTCTGTTTATATCAGGAAATATGATGAATTCTCGACGTAAGGATACAATTGCTTGAGAAACTCTCTTCAATATCCGGCTGGATGTAGCCAAACTAACACCACCCATATCCGCCACAGCAAGCAAGTGACTGCCTGTGGCGTAATATCTTAAAGCTATTAATAATTCATTTATGGGTGGTATGGAATTGTTCCTGTAAAAAAAATAAACATGCACCTAGATAAAGTGAATCACAAAACTATAAATTAAAATAGATGGGTACTTTAGTAGACATACCTAAGGTATCAACTTACCAAGTTAGCACCAAACAGGTACCTACAGCCTACTTTTACAGGTTCATTGTCCATTCAAAAGTTACTGTTAGGAGATCAATAAAGTAACCTTATATGGTTTACCTTTATATATATTTTTGTTATTTCGTAGCTAGGTATAATAGGTAATAAGTGAAAAGGTATGAACCCACCTATTAGGTTAAATATTTAATATACTACAATTTTGATAATATTATGGAACTATGGTACCTACATTAAAATTGATTACCTATCTAAATAGATAGGTAAGTACCCATCTATTATCAGGAAATTCTAAAAAATGTTCAATTTTTCCGACAAATATATCAACATGGTTAAAAGATATTTGCTTACTGTTGGTTTAGATAACCTATATCTTCGGAAAAAATCGAAATTGTTGAAATAATTTGGTCGTTTTCTATATAATTTTTTTCGGTCTTCGACTACGATTTGTATCAAATATAGTATTAGTTGTGTCTAAATTATCAAATAAATCAAATAGATCACTGTCCTTCCTGTCCACTAGATGTCTCGTTTACTTATGTGACGGTTTATGGAACCAATAATCCATGTCATAAATTTAGGAGTCAGTAACGGACCCTTTAAAATAGCTGAAACGGAAACTATTCTCTAACTGGCCCCTAAATATGCTAAGGGGTCCCATAAATCTTATGGGTCGTTGGTGAAAGTGGGCATAACTCTAGCTACATTTCCTTTTTTTCAGTTCGACCTTTCAGTTTTCGCCGTGCACTTGAACGCTACGGATGTATTTTTCGTGCACGGGCGTCAGTTGAATCCGCGCGAACAACGACGTTATAAATGTGTAAGTATTATTAGAGGTACAAAATGAGTTTGTCACAAGAGGAACGTATAAAAACTGGTTGGAAGATGAATTATAAGAAAGAAGATGTAATTCGTGGGAAAAATGATGAAGGAGGTGGTGATGAAATAAAGCCTCAAATAAGTAAACACGAAACTAATATATAAGAAAAATGAAATTCAGAACCAGAAGCTGTCACGGAAAATTGGAGCATTGGTTCAAGTAGTAAAGATGACGTTCCCTTGTCTCACTTGCAAACTTCACAGTGTTACGTGGTGCACAGAAAATTAAGAAATGGTCGCACTTGCAGTCAGAACACCGTGACCCATTTGCCAGGACCTAAAGCGTAATGTAGAGGAGCAGATACTGTTGAAAAAGCCAGGATATTGCTTTTTTCAAAAGAGTGGTTACAAAAAGTTATTCTTTACACGGATCAGAATATAAAATCACAACAATAAAATTATCAAAGAGAGAGACTCATCTGAAACAAACATGATTGAAATATGAGCCTTGATAGGTTTATTGTATCTCACTGGTCTATACAACTCATCACATGTACGTATCTCGGACGTTTTCAACCCTGATGGGACTGGATTGGATATTTGTAGAGCTGTAATGTCGGTACAAAGATTTAAATTTCTATTGCGATTATTTTATTAACCTCAGATTCGACGACAGGGATACACGTGACTTACGAATGGCCAAAGATAAATTAGCGCCTATCAGAAAAATTTTTGAGAATTTTGTACAGGCTTGTCAACGGTGTTATACTATTGGTGAGTACGTAGCACTGGACGAAATGTTAGAAGCTTTTAAGGGAAAGTGTAGTTTCAGGCAATACATGCCTAATAAACCATGCCTAAAAATACAGGCATTGGTGGATGCTCGTTTATTTTATATCCTAAATTTAGAGATGTATGTGGGAGTTCAAACTGCAGGACCGTATGCTGTTGACAATTCTACAATGGCTATCACAAAGCAAATGATTCAAATCGAAATCTGGAAACGGTCGCAATATCACCATAGATAAATTGGTATACCAGTGTTCCACTAGCTGAAGATTTAGTGACGCAGCACAATTCGACTGTTGTTGGAATAGTAAAAAAAAATGTGAAATACCTAGCGATTTCAATAGAAAGCGACGAGTGGTTTATTTTTCTTTATTCGGATTTGGTAAGCATCATAGTCCCTTAGTATCATATTGCCCAAAAAATAATTAAGTAGTTCTGACTAAAGATAAACTAAAGACTAAAGTAGTTTCAAATATGCATAATGATGCTTCAGGAAACAACACAAAACCGCAAAAATTACCACAAATCATTCTACAATAGCACAAAATGCGGGGTCGACTGAAGTTGATGGGTGCGTTTGGCAGAAAAAAGCGCTAGCAAGCGCTTATAAGCGCTAAAATAGTTTTCGGCCAGGACACGATTGCTACTTCAGTAGCGCTGACACAATCCGCCATTTTGCTTATTTAATTTGTTTGTTTTGAAGTAGAGTTTATCAGTTGTTTTGTGCAATATTAGTTTTAAGTAATATAATGACATGAATAAACATATACATGCTATTAAAAAATCATGATTGGTAAGCTTTTAATATGAATACTTTACAAACATATGTTTAAATTAGGTTAGATTCCCCGGTTAAAACTAACATCGTGTCCTGGAGGAAAATAGCTACTTACGATTTGACAGAGCTTACCGCTTACGATCGCCATTTTGCTTGCAAGCGCTTGCTAGCGCTTTTTTCTGCCAAACGCACCCGATGTTTATATATTTCTATTACAGATTATAGATGGCTACTGCGTCTATTTTTACTTTAATCTATATTGGAGTTGTGAATTTGCGTATCATATTCGACGGCCCAAACCTTATAAAAATTTTATAAATTCATTAGCTTATTCATTATTCGAAACTCAGCTAAAGTACCGAAGAACGATGAAAAGTTTGTTCCGAGAATTATCTTAATTAATTAACACAATAATGCGCTTTGTAACAACTCAAGTCTTCGATCAACAATAACAACTAGATGTCGGGTCGGCGCAAGAAATCCATCTAAGTATGTATGAGCGCACATGAGACGTGAGCTCTTATTTCGTTTAGTTCACTTGAAACACAGCCAATGTAAACAAACACGTTTCACAATGCCGCAATGTGTATTTAAAAGTTGCAAGAAAAATGCCCGAAAAGTTAATTTTAGGGCCGGAATGTCTTACTTTCGGTAATTACATGTATAATATGTTATATTTTAAGCTCTAAACTAGTAAATAATATCTTATTTGTAACAAAATTACCGATCACAACCTCGCCTACAAATGTTTTGCCAATGTTGACCAGTACACGCGCAAACATTTGTGAAACAGAACATAGATCCATGAAGTCTTACCAGGTCGTCACTCCATCTAGTGGGGGGTCGCCCTATACTACGCCTACCGGTACGAGGCTGCCACTCGAGAACCTTTCTTCCCCATCGGTTATCGGCTCTTCGAGCTATATGGCCGGCCCATTGCCACTTCAGCTTACTAATCCGTTGGGCTATGTCGGTGACTCTGGTTTTACTGCGGATATACTCATTTCTAAGTCTATCACGCAGAGAAACTCCGAGCATAGCCCTCTACATAGCTCGTTGAGCGACCTTGAGCGTCCTCATACGGCCAGCGGTGAAGGACCACATCTCAGATCCGTAAGTAATCACTGGCAACACGCACTGGTTGTACAATCTACTTTACAGAGATTGGGGTATATCTGACGAGAAGATGTGTCGTAATTTCCCGAACGCTGCCCAATTATGGTTATAGTTAATGATGCTGTATAAAAATTAAGGATTTTTTGAATATTACAAAATTATTTATAAAATTGGTTACAATCACCCGTTTTCTTAAAATGTATTACTTAATATTATGAGCCCAATCAATCCCTAGGAGAAAACAAACTCCAGTTGTTTTTTTTTTCAAAATTCATTTATTTTGAACAACGAAGGTCCATGGGTTAGTATTACATTAATGCTTAAAAACTAAGTGTTAGTATTTTGAAGTTTTGAAGTCATCGATCGTTTGCCCAAGGGCACAAGGGCTTTCGAACTTTCCGCTTTTACTTATCCTCATTATTATGAATTTCTCTTGCTTAAATAACTTTGCATTCAGGAACTTCTTGTAAAATGTAAATTTTATAACGTTGCTAGAAGTATACTAATCACTTACTGCGATATTTTCATGACAAATTTTAAACGTTTGTTAATTTCAATTAAACAAACCATGATTAATACCTACCTACTTCCTACTAGTCTACCTACCTAATCAGAAATTTTCATTTACTTATTGGTAATAATACTTTTTAAGCAATACTTTTTATGGAATAAGGGAGACTAACAAGCACACAGTCCAACCGATGGTGAGTGGATATTATGGCCCATAGGCATGTAGAGCTATCCTATATCACGAATAAAAACACTGAATAACCACACGAATACCTCGTTTCCAATAAAAACTCATCATCGTACTCATCGTACAACCACAGCAGATTTAAGCTGCTCTACGCTGGTATTTGTATACGCTGCCGCAATGCGTGTTGGCAAACTTTTTTTTTCTTATTCCTCAGACATGCAGTTTTCCTCACGATGTTTTCCTTCACCGCCGAGCACGTGGTAAAACAAGTACTAAAAATTGCAATTAACAATTTTATTGGTTCCGGCGGGAATCGAACCCGGGTTACTCGCGTACCGTGATATTTACAGCGAGCGATAGCCATCTGAGCTACCACGGCAAGACTATATTATTATTACGCAGGTATTCTAGATTTCTTTCTTCTCTTATCCTTTCAAAACATATCTAAACAAATATAATATAGAAATAATAATTAAATATCTGGGCCACTGGGTTACTGGACCCTTTCAGACGATATTGATATGGATAGAGAGCGTAGGGCGTCGGTTATTCAGGCCAATATATTGGTTGGTAGATTCACAGGAAGGCTACCCTGTTAACACGTGTAGCCTATGGGTAACTACACGAAAAAATCTTACAACGCCCTACGCATTCTATACCATAACGCCTTCAGTCCACTGATCTGAATCTGACTGAGATGAATCTGCCACGTAACTCTAATGCATCGGGGATGTTTGATGCGAATATAGACAGATTCGCGGCGACCATTCGGAAGCGTGTCAAATTTCTGATGCGCCGCATATGGGGCGGCTCCAATAGCTACCTGCAACTGTCCGGCTTGTGGATGGATCTGAATTATCCTATATTGTGGCACTGAACCAGACTGCAAGTTCAATACTCCGGATCTAAATTTAAATCAAGTTTGAGCTGTGTATCTTTTGTGTTGTATTTGTGCATTTTATGTATATTTAAGTAACTGTATTATTTTTTATTTATTATAAAAATCAAATACAAAACTCAACTGAACACGGAGTCGTAGAAACCTGAAAAGTTTTTTTTGTTCACCGTGATTCATCAGCGGCACTCGGTACTGAACCTACGTACAGGTACTGTCTAATAAATAGAATATATTTTTAAATCGTAGCAAGGATCTACACACTTGCAATACGTAGATTTTGACGGTATTACGATTGGTAAGTAATTTCCGTTTTGTTAAGGTAGTAATTATAAAACATAAAAATCATATACACACACAAATGCACACACGAACATAATATTTTTTATATTATGATATATATTTTTTAATTATTTAAACGATTTTTTATTTGATCTAAAAATGTAGATTTAAATGTGCAGGAACCCTGCACATTTAAATCTACATTTTCACTCCTGACTTTATTTTTACTCCTGACCTTCAATCATAAAAATATTGTATGCAATAATGCCGTATGAAAGTAATGTTATCTACAATTTGAACACTTATGGTCTATGTACAATAGACTTTTATACATGACATTTACAACGTTAACCAGCTGTTGCAGCGCTGTATTACGAGAACTGAGCGTAATTTAGTTTTGCACAATTTACGACTGACATATATGTCGTACTGCACCACGTAATAAAACGTCGATAAATTTCTTTATAGTTATTTGAATTGTCAGGAGTTCAAATTTGAAGTCAAATTTTTAATCACATTTACGTTTGTTTAACATTTATGAATGTAGAATCTACAAAAGTTTGCAAAAAAAAAGACCTTTTCGGAGACCAACTGGCAAGTAACTCTGTCTTTTATTTTATTAATAACCAATAAAATCAAAAAACTGTCTTTAAAAATTTATTTTAACATTTATTTGAAATGTCAGTTTGAACAAGTTTTCATTAGCCAAGGAACTTGCAAGAGTAGGGTAAGACTTATTTATCTCCACACATCATTGTTCCCAATTAAAGAGATTTAATATATTTGAGTGTCTTTGTTCTCAATATATCTATTTTAACAAAAGTTTCCAAAAAGTTTTTTAAATTTTTCCCGCTAGTTGCGCTCTAATAGTTCTATAAAACCTATTGTAATTTTTATTGCTACTGAGTTTAATGGTCGCCACACACGGTCAGTTCAAGTGATCATTCCAATTGATCAGTTCAAACTAAAACTGTTGATATTTTTTTAAATATTGGATTTTCGATATATCGATAATTATAAATATATAAATATCGGAGTTTTATATATAAGTTTATTTATCGATATATCTAAAAACCGATATTTTAAAAAATATCAACAGTTTTAGTTTGAACTTATCAGTTGACATTGCGAACATTGGTTTGGCACAAAGCGCTTCTTTCGAAGCTCCCTTCCTATGGGCTTCCCGAGAAATTGTGCGATTGGATCACCAGCTTTCTTGCAGATCGGAGCATCAAGGTCATTGTAGACGGTGCAAGCTCCGATTGCAAGCCTATTAATGCTGGTGTTCCACAGGGCTGCGTGCTATCGCCAACGCTGTTTCTTCTGCATATCAATGATATGTTGCATACCCGTAACATTCATTGCTATGCGGATGACAGCACTGGTGATGCTCTTTACACCGGCTGAGCAAATATTTCTCGGGAAAACGTCTCCGAGCGCCAGGACAAACTTGTGTCTGAAGTCGAGTCTTTGCTGAACAGAGTCTCGGATTGGGGACGACTAAATCTAGTCCTGTTTAACCCCCAGAAGACACAAGTTTGCGCGTTAACCGCTAAAAAGAACCCCTTTGTCGTATCCCCTCAGTTTCAAGGCACTCCCCTTGTTGCCTCAGCCGGTATCGGAATCCTCGGCGTCGACATATCGAGTGACGTGCAGTTTCGTGGAAGGGAAGGCCAAATTGGCCTCTAAAAAGCTTGGCGTGCTCAGCAGAGCGGGACAGTATTTCATGCCGGCACACCGCCTGCAGCTTTACAAGGCTCAGGTTCGGCCGCACCTGGAATACTGTTCCCATCTCTGGGCTGGGGCTCCCCAGAACCAGCTCCTTCCACTTGACCGCATCCAGCGCATAGCGGCTCGAATCGTCGACGACCGAGTGCTTTCCGATCGGCTCGATTCACTGGCGCTGCGAAGAGATGTTGCATCTCTTTGCGTATTTTATCGCATCTATCACGGGGAGTGCTCTGAGGAATTGTTCGGATTAATCCCAGCCGCCAAATTTCGGGAACGCACTACACGGCAAACGTCCCGATACCATCCACACCATCTGGATGCTTGGCGGTCCACCACTGTACGTTTCACAAGGAGTTTTCTTCCACGTACAACCTCTCTGTGGAATAGTTTACCACCAGCGATTTTTCCGGACCGATACGACCTGGGGGCCTTCAAGAAAAGAGCTTACTCGTTTCTAAAGGGCCGGCAACGCACCCGCAATTCTCCTGGTGTTGCGGTTGATCATGGGCGGCGGTATTCACTTAACATCAGGTGAGCCGCATGCTAGTTTGCCCCTTCTTCTATAAAAAAAAAGTTGGAATGATGAGTTGAACTGCCGTGTGTGGCGTCCATAACAGCCCTTATTGAATCACGTCAACCTTTTAGATACTTAAACCGATAAAATAAGTTTATATATTACCGCACGTATCAAATAGTATCCTAAGAAATAAACAGCGACAGAAATACTATAGAAATAGTTATAAATTACCCATATCACGTGCTTTTGCAAAATGAATAATAATATCTAATAATAATATGTGGAAGAACCACGCTGCAGCTCTATTGTACCACGAATGGGTCGGCTCGGTAGGACCACGCTCTCACAGAATACAAACGTAAAATAGCAATTAAAGGATGTTGTGTTTCGTATGGTGAGTGTAGAGAACCGGTGACACTTTTTTCACTGGAAACGAGGAATTCTCTTCTTAGTTCTCAGGGGTGACGACGCATCTCTATTTTGATTCCGAGAATAAATGTAGATGTCTATGGGTCACAGCTTGAACTTACCATTAGGTGGACTACCTATTTGCTCGTTTGTCACCCTTATTCTATAAAAAAAAAACATACACCTTAGGTCATGATTATGTGGAAGTAAGCAAAGTAGAATAATTTGCTGTTGCTTCATCAGTAAAATCAGCTTTCTTCTTATGGCAAAGATTGCAGAACTTAATTTCGAAACTAGTTTATCAATATGTTCAGCTTGGAATCATTAGAAATTTCAAGAAATATGAATGAATT
The DNA here is from genome assembly GCA_036936625.1 of Parnassius smintheus behrii. NCBI lineage: Eukaryota > Metazoa > Arthropoda > Insecta > Lepidoptera > Papilionidae > Parnassius > Parnassius smintheus. The sequence goes on along the minus strand of JAUPFT010000036.1, from coordinate 209,453 downwards.
TTCAGAAAAATAGATTATTGTTTTGTATGTCGATTACAGCCTTGTGGGCGAATTTTTGAACGAAAAATTAACACTAACATACAGTGTAGTCTATCTAATACTATATCCCCATTCTATTCTCCGTTCTGTAATAATAAAATATTCCGTTCTCTATTAAGAATTGAAAACGTAATCAATTTTGAAGACTAAGGTAGAAGGATACAAGTAACAAGGGTTCCCGGTTCTCATTGTTATAGATTCTTCGTCATTTTTTTTTACTTTTTTAAATATTACTTTTTTATTCTGACTTGTTCTACGATGTTTTAAAATAAGACTTTCAGCATGTAATTGTGCTGAATATTGATTAAAATAATAAACAAGGAAAAAACTTTTAATTGCAACAACCACACTCATCACTCACCGTACGATACACAGATGCATTTGCCGCTATTTTACTTCGAGGCGACCCATTCATGCTGCAACGTCAATCAGGACCTCAAATTATGACGAACACATTTGATATTAACCTAAAGAACCTATTAGTGATAATCTGCATATCTGTTCGTTATGGATTTTATCGTACACAGAAACCATTATAGCTTCATTCGTGTCATTCCAAGTGTCTTTAGGATTTCTTATAAGGCCAAATGTGAAAGAACATTACTTGTCAACGTAAGTTATCACTGTCATTACCTCAAAATATTACAACTTTAAATGGTCCAGAAGTGCAAGACTAATGTTGTTGTTTTTTTCTCAAACTTAGGTAAGTACTAATTTCGTTATATTTTTTTTACAAATGAAAGTTTTGAAATATACAAGGATTGTTGAAAAGAAATTAGTTGCCTAACGAAACGCACAGATGGTGAGAGTAATAATAACGCAAAAGTCATTAACCTTGAGCTAGTTAAGGTGTTAAAACTTTAATTAAATTTTCTTACTCTGCTAAAGTTAACTGCCATTTCCGAATTTCATGAAACATTTCGTTATTAACTCGGTAAATTTAGGTAAATTTACGGATTTTCTCAACAAAGTAAATTTGAGAGCTGGACGAGATAATTTGGACAGGATCCTTGTCTTATTCTTCATTACCAGTCCATAGCAAAACCATTGCTAGACACTACACCCATTGTAGAGAAGATTATAGATTTATCACAACTCTAGGCAGATATACCAAAGTATATCTATATATGCTGCTAGATTATCGCACTTTTGACGCTACGATTGCTTTCCGCCACTAATCTGGGTATTTACACCTCATTACAAGATGGTTATACTGTCATTGATCGTTCGATACGATATTATTTAAGCCGTTTATTTAGTTGTTTCTTGTCTTATCTACTGGACGAAATAGTGTGTTGGATTCTCTGACGCCTCCACTACTCTAAACTTACATCAAGTTAATTTCTGTAACGCAGTGATTCACAATCCGATTTTGAATAATACAATATAATAAAATACTTAAGTGCTTACTGAGACGAGCTACTAAGTAGAGAGGCACTTTGACAGACAGGCGACCACATTAGCGAAAAATCGAGATTTATAGTTATTATAAAAATAACTTTTGGCGTACTACATGGGGTTATTTTAACCCCAACATTTTTAAAATACAATAATTTAATATTAAAACACAACCAATTGATTCGATTTCCTCAGTAGCTGAAGTTTAAGACCCGCCGCGTTGATTCACAGGACTATGTCAGTACTCAGTACCCCGCGCACCGCTTTAGTGTTTGCACGCGCATAAACTGTCCACCGGTTATTTTATGTATATATTTTAAATACATAATTTTGAATAGACAACGCTAACTTCTTTCAATTTCTAATAAATTGGTTTTAGCTGCACAGCCGAGACTGTGATACAGTACCATATTATGGATTGCCAATGCAGTATATTTAGTAGTTTTTTATAGGTGGCATGTCTTAATTTCCTAAATATCCAAATTTATTTCCGTATCTTATTGCGGGTATATTCAACTTGAGAATGCCAGTTCAAGTGTTAATCCAGAACAATCCCTAAATACTTACAGATGCAACCTTATCGATAACTGTACACTCACCGTTATAACTATTAGAAATGCACAGTAATGTATTTTTAAACTATTGGTATTATTTGGTTGCGTTTTGTTATCCATCGTAAAGCATACATGTTTAGTGTTTGCAATATTTAAGGAAAGATGGTTACTCCAGAACCGCTTTGAAACTTTTATTACACCAGATTCAGCATTTCTAAATACCGAGTTCCTATTCTTTTCTGTAAAAACTATTGCGGTGTCATCGACATAGGAAAATACTCGACTATCTAATAAATTTAGGTTAGTTAATATACCTAGTACACATCCCTGAGGAACACCAAAGGTAAGCTGTGATTCCTCACTAATGTAGTCACCTATCTTTACCTCTTTTGTATGTTCCCTCAGGTAGTCCTTTAATAAATTCAGCGGGATGTCCCTTAAGCCGATTGCTTCATAATTCTACAAAACGGTCGAAAAAAAAGAGTGTCAAAAGCTTCCTTAAGATCCAAAAATTCAGTCAGTTCAGTCAGCAAGTAGATTGTGTAGCGATGGGCTCACCTGTATCTCCAATTGTCGCCGACATATTTATGGAAGATTTTGAGAAGAAAGCCCTGCTTACTTCTTCCGTAAATCCAAGATTCTACTAGCGGTACGCAGACAAAACTTTCACAATTCTACCTTTAGATATAGTCACTGCATTTTTAGATCATCTTAACTCTATAAATTCTATAATTCAGTTCCCAATGGAGTTATATGCAAACAATTCCTTAGCTTTTCTAGACGTTTTAGTAATTCGGAATCCTGATAACATCTTGAGCCACACTGTATATAGGAAAAAGACCCATACAGATAGATATGTAAACGGTGATTCTCACCACCATCCTTCACAGTTAGCTACCGCGGGTGAATCTTTGTTTCAGAGAGTACAAGGGATCTGTAACTGAAAACATCTGGCCGCCAAGCTTCAGCACGTCAAGTATTGCAAGACAGTCAGTAAATATTAATAATATTTATTAAGCCCAAAACACTTTACATAAAAACAAAAAAATATATAATTAAATTGACATGACTTAACCTAAAGCGGGGAATTCACTAGACGGGCATGCCCGCGGGCTCTCTGTCCGGGCATGTCTGTCGCCGCACACACTACACAGACTCGTCAGTTTGTTTTAGACAGGCTACGGCCATGGGCGTGACATGCCCGTGGGCAAGTACGTCTAGTGAATTCCCCGCTTAACTCATTGCTAATTAAGGTATCTGAAGTAACCGTGCTAGGTGTTACAGCTGCTAAGCTGTATGTAATGGGGAGGCATTGTATACGTACCAAATAGAATAACAAAAGCATAACAACAATTTTAACACAATCAAAAAAATAATTAAAGTAGGTAGAAGTAAAATAATTTGTTAAGTAGGTACGAATCCGACAAATGGCTCGATAGTATTATGGTTAGATGAGTGGTACAAAAGCAAGGCAAGAGAGATATTTTATAAATATGTCACATACCTTTATCAATACTCAAATGTTAAAGTAAACGTTAGTGAACGTTTACTTTAACATTAACTACTTTTCATTTATTTTTATGTGGAATATAGAATTAAGTTATTCTATATTCCACATAAAAATAAATGGAACGTAGTGAATAGTGACCCGGATAATATAACATTTCCTAAAAAGAACAGAATATAATGTGTAAAATGTTCATTTTGTTTTGGTGATTTGTTAATTACAAGTTTAGAGTATGTAAGTTGTTTTTTTTTGCGCCCGAAGCAAATATGGGCAACCCTCCGGAAAGCGGGGGAGGGAGGTTGGGAATGCTCATAGCATACCACGCAGCCGGCTGCGTGGTTATGTGGCGACTTTTACCCACTAAACCCAACCTTTTAGGAATTGGCTTAACGATCTGACTAGTGATCTCCAAGCCGTATACGAACGCGACCCTCCTTGGCAGAAAGGAGGGCGCAGGTATGTAAGTGTAAAATTAATGCCCATTACAATACACTTTTGACACATGATAACTATCCAATTATATAGTAAGAATTTTGCTATTTGTTTCACTTTTATTTGTTACAACAAGACCAAAATTTAAAACCTATTATTTAAGAATAATGTTAGCAATGAGAAAACGATAGGTAATAGTGGTCTTACATCGTTATAAAGTTGTAGTTTTTGAAGTTTATAACAATTATGTATATTGTGATCGAAGGTGTAGTATCAAATCAAATCAAATAATTTATTCAGTATCAGAGTTTTACATAGCAGTGTTGTGAATGAGGATTTTTTTTAAGTAAATAGATACTTGTGTTAGAAATCCCCCCTCTCCGTAACATTGATTAACCCACATATGTCCACAAACTTACAATGATATCTGTGTAAGTAACATAGTACAGTTAGTAGTACATTAAATTCTAATATTGTGATAAAAATATATAAGCTAAAAGACTTAACCTGCATATAGTATAGTGATAAAACCGACGCATTATTATTCTTCTTAATTCAAGAGTGGTTTCGAAGCTCGTCCAAACATTTTTAATGAGAATATAATGTGAACCCTCTTTTTTATGAAGAAAATTTTGCCATAAGAATACTAGCAATAGTCATAACTCATAACTGCTAGTTTTAGCATATTCTCTAGATGCAAAAAAGATTTCTTGTTTTTGCTGTAAGAATTTCGGGTACGTATATCTGAGCTGCCGGATTTCCTAGATGCAACAACAGAGTGTTGAGTTTCCTGAGATGTTCTTTATTAAATTTCTTTGTTATGAAAATAAATTGTTTTTTAAGATAAGTAGTGTTAAACTTTACGAATATTGGAGGACAAACATTTGATTTTGTATTAACGCTGTATGCGTCGTGGATTTCTGATGTCAGGACATCAACATCAAGAGCTTTGCCGATGAATTGCATTAGACCATGCAGATCATGTTTTTTTATGTTCCTCATTTCAATCGATGTGCTTCTACTAGCCTTATTGAAAGCTTTTAGCCTTTCTTACGGTTTTTGATGTAATTATTTTTTTTCTTTTCTTTTCCCAATTCGTTTATTTTTCCTTTCAAATCTTCAAAATTTCCAGACACCAATTCGATGGCTTTACTTATATCCGAGGTTTGTTGTTTGAGATAGTTCAATTCATCATATAGTAGTTTGTAGTAGCTAAACTTTATTATAGTATTCAAATCATAGAATACTATAATACACAATAGAATGGCTGCCAACCTTATTTTGTACGATAGGCGTCGCCGGAAGCACACATCATACAAGCAATAACGTCGTATTATCACTTCTACAAACCCGGATTCGCTATGTTGACAGACTGATTTTGATACATATTTATTTGTAAATAGCATGCAATTTGGCATTTTCAAAATAATTTGAATGGGAAATTTGGTAACGATTGTAACGTCAAAACACATCTCGTATTGACATTTATACGTGTGAATTGACGTTTTAGTGACATTTTAGTGGCTACACGGGCTCCGCCCACTCACCCATTCTATTATGTATATATTATAGTATTCTATGATTCAAATAATTGCCCAAATGCTTTTCATTAGATTGTTTCCTTTTGAATCGAGTAACAATATTCGGTTTACCTTGAGCACTAACTTCACTCTTCACGGCACGGCATTCGTGGAAGGAAAAGGAGAGATCTCCCGCCGGGCAAGGTGTTCTGCCCGGGGAGCGGCCAACACTCCATGTGATGGTTCGGAGATGTTCTATATATATTTTTAAGAATCGGAATTTTGATAGCGTGATTTAGGCTTCGGTGTGTTTCGCTTACGGCGCGACGACAGCGCCGCCACATCACCCCCTGCACCCCCCTGCTCAGACCAGACGTCGATAGTGCAGCCTAGTAGCCGACGAATGTCCAAGTGCCAGTGGATTACCTTGTAGTCAGCGGTGAGTCGAGAAGAAGGCTAGTAATCTGCGAGAGTGCCGTGAAGCAGAGGCGAGCAGTAAGGCTCAGAGCCGTGCCGAACACTGTATAGCGCAGAGAGTAGCTTGAAGGAACAGGAAGCATTATTATTCCAGTGCTGCGATGAACCTTGTGAAGCTAGCTGGCTTGCAAGATATAAAGACTGCAGACGATATCTGCTCGGGAGCAAATGGGTGGGGTATTCTATGACGATAATGAAGCTCGAAGTTTCCCAAGGTTGTTGGTTGCGTGTTCAGATCACGTCGGCTAGTCACCACTGTAATAATGGTGATATGAGGTCCACTATTAACAGACTCCGAGTGGTTTAGTGGTGGAGAAATGAAACAACTATTTTATGTGCAAACGAATGGAATATATTTTTAAGTCAACCCTGCCTATATTTATGTGTCCGGCTACGTCCCTAGTTTACCAATTATAACAATTTTTATTTGCCTAGCCAATTACAATTCTTACATTATGACCAATAAAGATTAATCAAAATACAACTATTATGTGCGTTCCATTTTCCGGCGTGAGACTCGTGTATATCTTCTCCTAGATACGTCGCTGGACTGGGCTATAAAAGTTGTGCAGGCCGGGCTTAGAGATCTCTAGTCAGATCGTTAAGCCAATTCCTAAAAGGTTGAGTTTAGTGGGTAAAAGTCACCACATAACCACGCAGCCGGCTGCGTGGTATGCTATGAGCATTCTCAACCTCCCTCCCCCGCTTTCCGGAGGGTTGCCCATAATTGCTTCGGGCGCAAAAAAAAAAGCGCGCGCGCGTAGTGGCGAGCGGCGGCGGCGTGGGACACAACTCCGGAACAGCAAGAAGAAGTAAAGCTGCGGCGTTGAAGAAACTGCTTCGAAAATGGTCGACGGATACATAACGATAGCGGCGTGTGAAGACGATGTGGCGCTGAATGATATTTGCGGCTGTTTCTTGATTCTTTAGTAGAACGTTAAATATATACGTCAAATTATCTCGCATCGATATGCAGCTCGCAGTATCTCAGTAGCCGGGGATAATTAAGAAATAAATGTTTTCTTCGCCTTCTGTGTTATGGTAGCAGCAGGGTATATATTATTTAGGGTTGATTAACCTGGCTGCTACACTTCCATGAATATGTCGGCAACAATAGAAGAAACAGGTGAGCCCATCGCCACATCATCTACTTGTTTGTAGAGCTCCTCCTTCCACAATAGGTAACCAGATGTAAGACAGTGTCCCCCGATAATGTCTTACATCTGGTTACTTTTATTACTCATAATACTGCATATTCTACGAGCGTGTTGTTTTCTTCCAACCTTCTAATTACAATTGAGATGCAGTCTTCAACAGGTAAGCATGTGAACAATGACTGACTAAGAAAACTAATAAATTATATTTTGAATCAGAATTTTATTATCTTCTTTTTTTATAGGAGAGGGTAACAAACTAGCACACAGTCCACCTGATGGTAAGTGATTACTGAGACCCATAGACATCTAAATCTATCTTCGATTACAAATTAAAATGCGTTGTTACCCCTGAGGACTAAGATGGAAGGACTCGTTTTCAGTAAAAGGGGTCTCCGGTTCTCTACACTCGCCATACGAAACACAGCAGCATTAAACTACTATTTTATGCTAGTATTATGTTAGTATTAAGGACCACGCTCTCGGTCCTTCTCCGGTCGAGCCGACCCATTCGTGCTACAACTTTTACTACTAATATAACTGCAGCATGGCTCTACCACGTATAAAAATTATGTTCTGGCAATATTTTTAGAATAATTTTATTTCAAAATATAGCCTTATGTGTTACATTACTCTAAGCGTTATAGTTATGCACTTAAATCAAAGTTAAAGTACTATAATACTTTAAAAGTTTCATATTGGAACAAAGACATTTAAATAGGTATTAGTAATAGACCGGACATCAGTAACCAAATTGTCGTCTGTGATTTTCGTCATTTAGTCTAAGTAACATTGTCAAAAGGTCAAGACGCATTCATTTTATAAATTTAAAAATATATTTAAAGAAAATATGCCTCGTTGTTCATTAAAGTATTGTAAGTCACGATATGGAGCAAGAAATGGACGTGATTTCGGTTTATTATCGTATTTACCAAATAATCTTTAAATTTTATTATTTCTAGTAGATTGTTCGAGATGAAAGAAAAATTATTGTAATAAGTGCCCTCTGTTATCCAGTAACGTCACTATTTATTTACAAATATGTAAGTGATTAACGATGTGCCTATAACGTATTTTTACCTTATGTTTAGTAGTGTCACCTACTGGGAAATAGCTAAAATATTTTCTAAATAAATATTCTGTGTGGTATTGCTATATTTCGCTAGAGGGTGTAATACATGCGCGTGGTCACAGCCTTTGTATGAAAATGTTCCCAATGTCCGCTCTATAGTGTATATATATATTGAAATCTATATAAGACATAAGTGTCGTAATGTAGGTTGTAACCAGCCGACTTAAGCAAACGTCATTGGCTTGGGTTGACTAATTTGTGCAAAACACATTAAACACTACTATTTTATATTAACTAATGATTTTAAGCGAATTTAGGCTCAACAGTGATTATATTTATTATAATAATTATAATACGCAACTAAATTTCATAACTATGTTTTTAATTTTAAAAAAGGAGATTTGTGACCACCATATTTGGTTCATTCTCAAATTGAATATTCCCACATTTTAAGGCCAATCACATTGACAAATCAGATTTCCTTAAATACCCTTCAATTCATTCGTTCGCTATCGGCACTCTCCGTTCACTCGTACGTACGCAGTCAGTATCATACTGTATCTCATATTTATCAACACACCACTTTGTCGTTTAAATTATTACCATAGAATAGAAATATTTCAAAATAAATGCACTCAAATTTTACCGGTGCTTACCGGTTACCGGTAAGTCACTAAACAAGACTACATCCCTAGCGATGATACCATTACATAATACAGTTTGCTTAGTTGCACAAACTAATATGATGCTAAGTATATTAAACGTGTTCAATAACTTTTTATTTACAATAAGAAAAAATTATACTTACTGCGATTGTATTTACGATTAGTTTGCACACTATTTACTTATAAATATGTATTAAACTTTAGACGATTTATTTTTATGATGACCTTGAACATTAATCAAAATTCTAAAATGTGTAAATTCGCTCAGTCTGTCAACACAGAAAATGGGTTTGTAATAGTGATAATAAGACGTAATGGCTTGCATGTGTGCTTCCGGCGATGCCGGTACTTGTACAAAATAAAGTATTCATTCTATTGTATATTATAGTATTCCATGATTATTACAAACTGTGTAACTATGCAATAGAATTAGGATTGCATCACTGGAATCCTGAGAAGTACGAGACTCGTCGCTGGACGTCACCAGATTAGTGCATGCTACATTCACCATATTGTGCCGGTTGGAAATTAAAAATTTAAAACCAAACTAATTCCACAAATACGGTCCACAAATTTTTTTTCATCACACCATTTTTTGGGATATTTCCATGAACCATATGCGTAATATAAACATTACGTAACCCATATATTTATATATCATCATAATTCACGACGTTATCTTACGAATGATTTCGTCATATTTATTGCATGCATTCATACATTTTTAATAAAAAAATACAACATGTCACAAAAACCCTGTGGTTCCCGTTAAGTGCATTATCGGAATCACTATTCAAACGTATAGAAATAACTTTATATCTAAAAACTCGACATAAAAATAATATATTATTTATAAAATTAATTTTATTATTATAAATAATTGTTTCTAAATGTTATGTGGATTGATTACCTCTGCTTGGAATAATAAAGCAAGCTAAAGCGAAACAGAAAGCAGCGGAGGCCCGCCACGGCGTACATCAAGGACGGTGCGCGCGCGCTTGCGTGCTCGTTACACCTGCACTAACTACACTAAGATCGTGACCTCGTCATATCACTCAGCTGTTCATCATAACTTTAAAAATTTTACTTCGGTCGATTGTGATAATTATGCACAAAAACTAATTTATCACTATATCTACTTGACGACCACGAAGATGTTGTTCAATATGTCCAGTGTCCACCTTGTACCTCTATGCATTTGCGACACCGGTTTATAACGGTTGAACGCACGCGTTGCGTAACAGATATTTTAGACTTTATTTTTTCAAAGGATGCGACTATTTGCTTTCATATTTTCGCCACGTTATCGAATGTGTTTTGGAATACAGATTGCTTAATCGTTTCGGCCAGTTGACCGGTCTACCATAGCCAATCCATCTTTCACCGAATTCGGAATCCAAAAAATTCTTACACAACGGCAGAAATGCGGTGGTGCACCATTGTGTTGGAACCACATAAGACGCACTTAGTCTAGATTTATCTCATCGCATTCGTCGCTTATTTCTTCTCGCAAAAAGCATCCGACGTTTTCACAGCTCATTGTGTGGTTAAGAAAACACGGACCAATAATTTTGTCGATTACGACCTTGATGCTCCGATTAGCAAGGAAACTAGTGATCCAATTGCACAATTTTTCGGGTACCCCATAGGAAGGGAGCTTTGAAAGAAGCGCTTTGTGCCAGACCTGATCGAAGGCCTTTGCAATGTCCAAACTAACGACCAATGTCACCCCCTTGGACACTATTTCGTCCACCCATCTATGAGTCAGTTAGACCAGAAGATCACCAGCTGATTGACAACGACGAAAACCGTATTGGTGGTTACAAATCAGCTGGTAATCCTCAAGGTACCTCATGAACTGGCAGGTAACAATGGTCTCCATTATTTTGGATAACAAGGAGGTGATGGCAATAGGCCTGAACGGTCGCCTTTTTTAGGAATCGGGTAGACCAAAGCTGTCTTCCATGAATTCAGGACTATGCCTTGATAGTAGGAGTCTATATAGGAGTACCTGAAAAGACGCGTTAAAACCGGTGACAAATCCGGAGCACACGTCTTCAGCACAATGGGGAGACACATTAATCATAAATGATAGCCCACCGACGAACGACCAGATAAAGGTTCACCATTTTAAAGAAAGTATAGTATTTTTCCAAATAAAGATGCAAAAGTATAGTATTTTTGAGAAATTTAGGAGAAGAAGTATACATTTATTTTTAATTTTTATGTACTTTTCCATGTATATTTGCTATTGTTCCTTGCTTTGGCCATCAATGATCTGTCACCTTTAACATAGTTATAGGAGACTGATTCATTTAAAAATAATTAACAATTAATTTTTAATTAAATTAATACATGCTCTATTTCTTTCTTCCTTCAATTTTACGTTCATGACGGAAAACATTCTTTCCGTAAAACTTCTTTTTACAGACTTCTAATCACAGTTAATATACAAAGCGCGACAACTGAATTAGGGATAAATATATAGTATTTTCCGTACTATATTGTTTTTCTGTAATATATAGTACAAGTGTCCGAAATATAGTACGATATATAAGTCCGAAATGTAGTATATTATAGTACGGGTGGCAACCCTATGTATGATTCCTGATTCCTGTCGCTACAGAAAAACGGCGAGGTGTACACTTGTGCGACCGGTACGAGTGCGTTTGTGTCCCTTTCCCACTCAATAATAATACTCTACATAACTGACATCTTCTTTATTATTTTTATTTTCACGCATTATAATATTATTTTAAAGGTCACCCTAGAAGGGCGGGGAAAATATTACCGTCATATCTGGTTTATTCCCAAATTGAAATATTTCCGTATTTTTAAGTTAGTCACATTGACAAATCAGATTTCCGCTAAACCCTTCATTTCATTCGTTCGCTACCGACATTCTTCGTTCGTCGTACGTACGCAGTCAATATCACACTGTGCCTCTGCTGGCATTTATCTGTTTAAATTATCATAAACTTAAAATAACGGCCGTAATCAGTATTAAATCTGTGTAACTGTGAAATACAAACAGGGGCGTGTAATCAAACCTGAGAAGTACGAGACTCGTCACTTGACGTCGCCAGGTTCATGCGTGCTTCATTCACCATATTGTGCCAGATGCCAATTCAAAATTTTAATCAAATCAAATAACTTATTTGTAAAACATAGGTAAAAAGTTACAAACTTGGTGGAAAAGGTATGATAAGTAACACTATGTTTCGCCTTAAAAGGCATTCAAATAAAAAATTTGGTTATTATTATCACCTGGCAATAGGAAAATTAATTTTTAATAAAATAACAATTTCAATTATAGTTTGCATGTTTAGAAATTACATAAATTATTATCTTAATTGTCAATTAAATAGTTCTTAATAACATAAAGATAAAAATATAATAGTTCTATAATAATTAAATATTTAGTAATAATTAAATATATAATAATTAAAATCGGACATTAATTATTGTAGGTACTAAAAACCATTCATTTTGTCTTCAAAATATTCGTTGATAGAGTAGTATGCTTTATTTATTGGGAAACCCGAAAGCAATTTCTTAAATTTGTTTATATTATCAGTTTCTTTGATGTTTTTGGGAGTTTATTAAAAATTTTAGGAGCCACGCCCAGAAAACTTTTTGAATACAGGGCTGTTTTATAAGGTTTTGTACGTAGTTTGTTCCTATGTCGTTTATTATTAGTGTTTTCAAATACTATATATTATATTTATATTTTCCTACAAATATAGCTACTTCGAATATATATAAAGATGGTAGGGTCAGAATGTTAAGTTCAATGAAATGCGGCTTGCAACTATCGGTAACGTGCAACTGACATACTGCTCGTAAACATTTCTTTTGCGCTTTAAATACTAATTCGCGTTTTGGGGAGTTTTCCCAAAATTGTATACCATATATCTATGTTGAGGAGACGTATTCATGGTAGGCGATTATGACTATTTCATAATTTGTAATTTTTATAAGGTTATGTAGTGCATAGTGGTATTGATTTATTATTTTTATTGTGTGTTCAATCTGTTTACTCCATGTCATTTTTTCGGCCAGCCAAAGTCCCAATTTTGTGTGTCCTTTTTGTTTATATTTTTAGTTTTACAGTTAATTTTAAGTTTTGGTGGACATAATATACGTTTAGCTAAATTAATTTTAAGGTTATTGTCATTCTCCAACCTAATTCTGATTAATTTCTAAATAAGGTAATTTTCCGCACCAACATTATTTGCGGTTTTACGGAGTTATATTTTATCCAGAAGCTCAGAGTAATTAGCAGTTAAAATTTAAACTAACGTCATTGGTAGTGGCGAAGATAGCACCTAGGTTCCTCGCGTACTGTGAAATATACGACGAGCGCTTAGCCCCTGAGCTAAAACGGCTTATACTCTAGAACTAGAGTGACATAGCTTTTTTATTGAGCTGTATATGAGTAACAAACAAAGCAATAAATTTTTGATATTTACGATAACGACTTTAATCAATAGTACTAACTAAATTATTGCCACCATAACGTCTACATGTTTGTTATGGAAAGGCATTTAGAGAGACTTCCGGTCGTTAAGGTAATAGATTTATCGTTCGCTCTTTATTGATTGCGTCTTAACGATGTCTGTCTAAAGGAAACTAACAAACATTCCAAAAGAGTGTTTTAAAGAAAAGAAGAACGAAAGAATTTTATTTGCTATAAAATGGCACTTAATTACATTTTTTTTAATAGAAAAAGGGTGCCAAACGAGCACAAAGTCCACCTAAAGGTAAGTAGCTTCTGTAGCCTATAGACATCTACATCTATTCTCGATTAAGAATCAAAATATAAAATGGATGATGGAGACTACGATGGCATGCGTCGTTTTTGGCAATAAGGTTCACCGGATCTCTATATTAACACAAATATAATAACATAAGACAAAATTTCATCCATTCGTCGCTACAGCAATTTCTGTCAAACCCATTACAAAGAGTATGTTTTCTAAAAAAAAGCCACTTACATGAGAATAAAATAACATTGAGTAAATCACCTAACCAAGCACTGAAATAAATTTGTAATTATAGTACTAAAATAGTGTTAAGATATAACTTTAAGCACATGTGATAAGAAAATTCATTATAAGTATTCTTATATTGCCTTCTGCAATACTTGCTATTAACTAACTTCTCACCTTCGAATTTAATTTTTAATCAATTTATTTACTATATGCATCACCTTTACCGTGTAGTGGCGATGAAAGAAACTCATTCTGTAGATGTCATAAATATAAGTACCTAACTGTGGGACAGGCAAAAAAATATGTGAATACCTAGACGTGCGTGACTATGAAAAAACCAAAAAAAAGTCGCAAATATGACAGTAATACATATCTAATATTAATTTATTAGTATATATAGTATTAATATCCTCAATAGGTCTGTTAAACGTAACATTAAGGCAAATCCTTTCTACAATGGCAGAGGCCTGGGTCCAGCAGTGGACTCTTACGTGCCCATAAAGAAGATGAATAAACACCACTTTATAAATGTATATAAGTTGCGTAGGAGAAATCTTGTTCATTACATAACCTATGAACAGCATTTTAAGTCTACTGGCTTATCTGAGAATCGGTGAACATAAAATAGTTAATTTTATTTTACGACTAGATGGTTTACCTCTTTCTAATTTCATAAAATCATTCAAATATGTCCTTTTATTTTGAATTCTTTTAAGTGCGTATAAATATTTAATGTCGTCTTTTTAGTGAGCAAATTCGATAGAAACACTTTATTTAGAGATTTAGATTCGTGAAAACACAATAAATTTTCACCATGTCACCTTTTTGTTAGTCCCGAGGATATTAGCAACAACATTATGTAGCGTTTACATGGTTATTTATTGCGGTATCAAGATTTATGGACCTATTTTAATAGCAAAAGTACAAACGACAGTTTTTGTAGTTATTTACATTGCCAATAAAATTATTTTCTCAAAGAGTCGATTAATGTGAGTTACATTGACTAAACAAATGTCAAATACAAACATTGTTTTTGCGTATTCTGTTATGATTTTTCGCGCCATGTTGCACTACCGCTTATGAGATTCGTTAATTATTATCGAACAAGAGTAAGTACTGCAAAACCCATTTCCGGGTTTTCCTATCTACTGCCTTTTTATGCCCAGCATGTGCACTCGTGTGTTAACGGGGCTATCACAAGTTCAAAGACACGCAACCAATCGCTCGCCTATATCTCGCGACATCGCTCCCGCCTTTGTGTGGTTTGAATATTGAACTATATAAGAATATAGTAACATGTATAGATATTTGCAATAACGCTACATATCGCGATTATCTGTGAAGTTTAGGTGTGTGTGAAGAAAGCCGACGCCGAATCATCGTGAGTGCGATGCCCTTGAGATACGAGGCAGATTAGCAAAAGTCAAGATGAGTGCGCCTGCATTCCTTCACGTCCTTCTTGTGGCCTGAATTTGGGGCATTTGCAGTATCACTAATATATTTAATTCTTCTCACCGCTCACACCGCAAATTTATTAATACAGTCCTTTGTTTATATTATTAAATTTGAACCAGCCGTTGGTCATTAAAACCAACATACCAAACCAATGATGTTACAGTAAATTTTATCAAATAGCCAAGAGAAATGCAGTTATTTTAAAACAATTTCCTAAAACCTTTATACTGTAATAAATATAACCGTTCTTTATTTCGTATAAATTGATTGAGAGTTACTTTGCACGAACTGTTTGATAAATCAAATAAATTAAAACTTTCGGAATACGAGTCTCTAGTAATAAATCAATGTAAAATGCAACGATTTCTTATTAACTGGCGATTTGCTCCGGCTTCACGATGAATGGTATCTATTAATGTAGCGTTTGATAGAATTAATACAGTCTAAGACCATTTACGTTAAGTATCAATTTTTCGATCTATTTAAGAAATGTAGATTCTATATCGTTCCTATCTGTTTGTAAAGTTTTACCGCAATCGGTTTAGCGTTTACAAAGTTAGCCCGGACAGACAAACAGACAAACAAACATTTTAAAAATGATTATTTATGTCTTAATAGCATGCAGACAATACCCTGCACTTAATAAACCCTGTTATTTTAATATTAGAAACAGACAACTTCAATTTATTTATAACATATACCTAGATTGACGTTTGTCAACTTAACAAGCAAGACAATAATTACGGTTCATAATACCCATATATTGTACACTGGTTTTTAAGTCACTCTTATTATATTATAATGACAATTTGAAGGTAATTTAGAGTCAACGCTTAGGTCTTAACCTAAACCTAACCTAAGGTTTAGGTTAAGGCTTAAATATTTTCTCTAAAATTAATACTATCCCTTATTATTACGACCTCTTATAAATATAATAAGGTGTAGGAATTAACAATCACGAAACAGTCTAAAAATCTTCATCTACGTGGCTAATAATTTTTTTCACGTACAGAATTAATTTTTGGAGCAAATTTTACTACTCTGTACTCTTAACGGAATAAAAATAAAAAGAAGAAACAAATAAAGTTCGTGTTTTACATGAGTGTTGTTGCTCACGACATATTTCAAACTCAAGATGCTTTTGCCCAGCAATCATTGAATACACGTCACGTTACGTCCTATATGGAATGCGAAACAAAAGACGAAAATAGCTGTGTCAGTAAATATTATAGCAAAGGCTTCAAAGAACTTACATTGACGTAACTAACGTATCATATCATTTTTGCTTTGTGAAGTACTTTTTAGAAACTTGAATAAGATTCTGTGATTTTATCTGCTTTAAATAATTCTGCGTTATAAAATTCCATAGTTTTAGAAAATATTTGCCTAAATATATTTTATGCTCGTAAGTGATTTATGATGAGATAACTTATACGATCCTAAACACTAAACACAGACCATAGACACATAGACCGAGTTTCGAAGTTTATCCACCGCATCTTCACCGAGTTCTACCTACATCATGTAGTTTCTACGAAGGTCAGTGTTGCTGACACTAGTTTTCACGTTTCTCGAGTGTCAATGAAGTCATTTAATTCAGGCAACGTAGAGTCGTCATTTTTACTTTTTTAGGTAGGACAGCGGTATTTACGTAGTATTTATATAGGACAGCAGTATTTATGGACTATTGAAGTAGGCAACGGGGATGTATTGAAATATATTAGTAAAATAAGTAGTACATTTACACGAACTCTTTCGAGCTACATTTCAAACCCCCCATTAAAGTTATAGCCTGTATATGTCCCACTGCTAGGCATAGGACTATTAAAAAAGTACGCGTCTGTCTACAACCTTTAGAAGGTTGCTATTTACTTATAAACTTCAAGGTTGGGCAGATGCGCCAAAGCGGGCATTTTGGCCGGGACAGTTGAGAGGTTATTTGGCGAAATTTACATGACTTCGAAATTTTTTTCATGCAGGTTTCCTCATGATGTTTTCCTTCACTGCCGAGCATGTGGAAAATCAGCATTTAAAATTGCAGTTAAAATTTCATTGGTACAAGGATCCAACCCGCGTGCGGCTTATCTCCTGACCTGTTAACTGGGTGGAGGACATTCTGAGTGAATGTTCTCTTCGATTCCCCTTCTGGCTGTTCAACCGATTCTATGGCGACGAACGCCTGAGTTCATCAGGGATACGTTCTCCGTGGAACTCTTTTCCTGGTGCATGTTAATGACTTCTAGCGCCTCAGTTTTAGCGCGAATACGCCTGACATCTATGGGTATGCAGACGACAGTACTCTTGTTGAAAGATACCAACTGAGAGCACGGGCCAATTGGGGTCAAATCCAGTAGAAAAAATAAGCTATAGTTAAGCGCTTGAATACACACTCGGGCAGTCTCCGGCTTAGGTGATACAAATTTTGTGATTATTTTTACTGGAAAAGGAGCCAGCTTATCTCGAATCTTTCTTTCCGAAATATATCACTAGAATATACTGACCGCCTTCAGTTGTTAGGGGTTAATTGTAAACACTTCATCGTTCTTCATGCGTACAGCAAAGAAGTTCCAGCATTTATCTTTCCATTTGCTTAAAATGTGGGTATCTGCAAGGAAAGAGTAAATAGGCTTTTGTTAAGTCAGTATGTTTTACCATCTTCGGCTACATCAGGTGGGATAGTAGTCAAGTAATAGCTTATAATAGTAAAAAAATCTATTGAACTACAATCTCACATGGAGCTTGGCGTTAGTTCAGATTTAATCTCTTTTATCGACGAGTCGACAGCCCCGATACGAACAACGTTGTATACCGAACTTGGCTCCTTCTTCACGTTTATGCTTTGGTGGGATTAATGTAATGTAGGGAGTTTCTCAACTTAAATTCTAGATATCGTTAAAATAATTTCTGACTGTAAGTTATGCAATAATATTTATTAAGTCTTGGCTAAATTTAACAAAAGCTTGTTTATCTCAACAACAGTTTGTTTTGCTTTTACCTTGATATCTGCTTTAAAGTTTATAAATCAACATTTTCAGTCGAGATCGTACTATGTAGCTGTCGCTAACGCCTAATAAATCCTTAAGCTCTTCTTAAATTCACGTCTCATCATTGAGCCTATTTTTAATAGAATAAGGGTATTAAGCTAGCACACAGTCCAGCTCATGGTAAGTGGATGCTGCGGCCTATAGACATCTAAATTTATCCTTAATTAAGAATTAAATTGATTGAAATTGAAATTGAAATTAAAATGAATTGATTGAGATGGAATGTCCCATTTTCAGTAAAAAGTATCTACGGTTCTCTACACTCACCATAATAAACGCTTTAGCTTTAAGCTGGTAATTTACGCTGGTATTCTGTTAGAGCGTAGTCCTACCCCGGTTGAGCCGACTTATTCGTGTTGCAACTACAATATAACTGCAGCGTTGCTCTACCACGTATAAATTATTTTACTATTTCAGCCATTTGTGAATTATTTTAAAAGGCCAGCTGTATGGTTGCAGCGTAAAAAAATTTCACCCCATGTCATGTCTTAGGTTTCAGAGGTCGCGGCTATGGAAAATGCAACAATGAATATATGAACGATATACGCCCGAACCTAATACTCGATCTTAATCTATTTTTAGCTATCCAAGATTGATAATTCAATCCATTTTATGGTTTTTTTTTTGTTATTTAAATATAGACTAAAAACAACAATAATATTTGGTACCTACCTAAATAAATTTTCAAAAAAGTATTTTAGTTTGACACATTAACTAAACGTGTACTTCATCTTAAGTAAACATAATAACCTATAGACCTTTGTACCCTTTGACCTTGGTACTTTTTAAAGTATCAAAAAGTTTGGTTTAATTAAATGCATCATTTTCGATAGTTAAACGAAAAAAGTATTTAATATAATTACGGAAAACATATAGCCACACATATTTTTGTATACGAAATCGTGCTGATATGACTGATCACAAGGATAAAGAAAGATTTAAAGCGCTTCTACACGGTCGGGACCAACCACCAACCGATTTTTGTATTCGTTCTACACGGTCGGGTGGTTGACTCAACTTAACATACATATACATACATATACATACATATATAACATAATAAAACAAAAAATAGGTTTAGCTTTAACGTTTCTATGCTTGAATGAAGATGAAAAAAAAATAAAATGCATAAAATTGTGGCTGAAAGAGCGCATTACTTTAAACAAACACGACATGGTACTATAAGACATGGTAATTCATAGTACAGTGACAAGAATGCGGTCAGGACCTCACGTTCTTTGCTTCCGTTCGTATCCATAGTACCGTTAAACATCCGCCTGCGACGACTGCTAAGCACGCACTGAGGCGCTCTCGTCGGCCGAAGCGTTCCACACGGTCTGCGTCAACCACGGACCCGACGTGTCGTGAGGGATGCGCTCGCGACCAAGGCCGTCGGACTCAACCAAAATATTGGTCAGACAACCGATGTCAACACTGTCCATTTTTACATCAAGTCGACCAAGGTCACGACGGTTTGTGGTTGGTCCCGACCGTGTAGAAGGCCTATTACTCACCCTGTCTCCTAAAGTCAGCCATCGTGTCGAAAAAGAAATGGCGTCACGAGGTCAACTTTTAAACCAATAATTACGACTTCCGGTAACAGATTAAATAGGTCTTCCAGGTTCGTCTTAAATGTCAAATATTTATTTGGCGGTCCATTTTAATTCAAAAAACGTGATTTTAAAATTGAACCTTTTTAAAGGACTTGGGCCTGCATGAAGAAGTAACCATATTTGATGCTGGGTCTGAACACACATATAATTTATTTCTTTAATACGGACTTTGGATATTTATGGGACACTATTTTCTACTGCGATCGTTCTCCTGTTCTTTAACCTTCATGCCTCTGTGGGTGAATGACAATTTGTGTGTATCAAGATTTTTGGCGGGAACTTAGCCGTAGACGGATTGTCGCTCCTGTTTTGTCGCTTGAATAATGGTTTGAAGTGGATTTTGATACGTAAAAGTGATGCGTTTTTGTGAATTAAGTGTACGCGCATGTGAACTATTAGAGAAAACGACGAAACAAGTGCTTTGATGTCGATATAAACCTCAAGTTATTTTAATCGCTTGTGTGCCTTATGAACTTGAGTGTCTGTCGTCATCAACTGTCCGCTGTGTTGAGCTGTCGCCAAAATCTCCTAAGGGCTTTGCAATGTGACGTATCAGCATATTGTGAAGAAAAAATATAAAAATGAAGATTTTGAAAGAATGATAGGCTCAGAAGGGCTAGCACCCAGAGCCGTAAAGCCAGTTAATAAAAAATTGTGTATCAATAACCTATCTGTCAATTTTGACGTTTAGTTCGATCGGTGTAAACAATCCAAATTCCGAAATCGCAATCCGAGAAAAGCCTAGGATTAATCCTTCGAGTTCCAACCTATTACGTATTTTGTTTTATTTTATTAGAATTAACGTTACTATCTAGTCACAGTGACAGTGATTTGGAAATGCTAGCTCAGTTATCTAACTAGAGTGATGAAGATGAAACCCAACGCCGTCCTCCAAAGAGAATCGATTCGATTAAACAAACATGCGTTCAATTCCTTATTGTTAGAAATAACCCCGTTATTACGAGTAACATCCACGAGGTAAAGCAAAGCTGGTCTATAGCAAATTAGATATTTTTTTACAATCTATATAATATACTTCATTTTATGTAATCCTTTGCAGAAATTAGGAGTTCCCCATTGAATCAACTTTTGTTGACCCTACGGTTTTATGCACCAGGCACAATGTTGACATCCGTAGTAGATTTTGTTGGGAGTGTCATAATCTACAGCAGGCAAAATAGTGCGAGACACATCATCAGCAGTGGCCCAATTATATGATAAATATATTTATGTTCACTGATGGTGTGCAGACAAATTCTATAGAATTGCTGAATTTCCTCGTGTGCTTGGCAATTGATGGCACACTTATCCGCATACGGTTTCCATATAAGTAACTATACTTAACTCTTCTTAAAATTTTGGCAAGTATGAATAAACTATGAAGTTGCTAATAATAATACTTATGTATTTTAGGCCATTTAATAGGTGAAGAATACAGAAATCAGAAGGGTTACTTTTCTTTAAATGTTTAAGGTGTTTGTGATGCAGATTTAAAATTTATAAATGTTGTGACTCGTTGCCATGGTTCTACGCATGATGCAACTATATTTAATAACTCTATTCTAAAAAGTAGGTGTAAATAATATGTATTCAAAATGCAATAAATTTGAATATTTACTGTCAGAGCCTAACATTATTTATTTTTATAACAGCTAAATGTGATGCAGGCCAATTTGGATATCGCTGGTTACTTGGAGATAGCGCCTATCCAAACAGGCCACATTTATTAACACCTGTTCTGAATCCAGTTTCTGAAACTGAACATAGGCACAATGAAGCACTCATTAAAACTAAAAATACCATTGAATGGTATGTTAAATAAAACAGTACAGTGGATCCCCGGTAGTTTATTATACGTGGTAGAGCCATGCTGCAGTTATATTAGTAGTATAGTTGTAGCACAAGTGGGTCAGCTCGACCGGGGTAGGACCACGCTCTCACAGAATACCAGCGTGAAATAGTAGCTTAATGCTGCTGTATTTCGTATGGTGAGTGTAGAGAACCGGAGACCCTTTTTACTGGAAACGAGGCATTCCATCTTAGTCCTCACGGGTGACAACGCATCTGCATTTTGATTCGTAATCGAGGATAGATGTAGATGTCTATGGGCCACAGCAACCACTTACCGTCAGGTGGACTGTGTGCTCGTTTGTCACCCTATCCTATAAAAAAAAAGTCCAACAAACACTTTGCAGGGCAGTGTCGAACTATCGAATTTGTCTGATTATAGAGTACTGCCTAAGACACCTTATAGTCCAAATTTTATTACAAAAGAGTACCTTGTAATCCGACAAATCACAGATCCAATGATAAGATTACAAATCATACTTCATTATGTATGTCAAATTTAGTAAATTAAATCACACAATAGAAAGATAACGTTTTATTATAAAATTGAAGCAATCAGAATCAAAATAATACCCTATGCGTCGAGCACAATAGTGATGTTGCGTACAAGTTGTAACTTGTTCAATCGTGCATTAACGAATACATGTATGTAATAGACAATGTCGAATTATAGGGGGTGCCGCATCAGCTAGGGGCCGGATTACCGGAGCTCCACTGTATTATTAGATATAATGTGTTATGGGAATACTGGTGTTTAATAAACAAATTATTTGTATTACAGAGGATTTGGAGTATGGAAATGTAGGTTCCCTGTTGTAGCTCTTACACTACATTCGTCAATACCAAATATGCAGGCAGTAATAATAACAACTACAATCTTACTTAATATTTGCAGAAATCACAATCTCACAGAAATCCCCTCTGAAGTAGAACTACCAACTATCGACAATAGTACAATGCCTTGTAATGTAGTTGTTAATGATATTCCTACAACACATAGAACTGATTTAATAAATAATTATTTTATGACATTATAGAAACGTTGACACTCATTGGACAAATAACTCCCTTAAATATCATTACAGGTAAACAAAATTATGTAGAAAAGCTAGAAATTAAATTGTTAGTATTTTGTTAGTTTTAAATTTAAATGTAAAAAGAAAGTAAGTATTTAAAATGAATTTCACTATTAAAAATACACATTAATTACTATATTACTATAATACTGAGATATTTATAAAAATGAACTTAAGTTACAACTGCCTTGTACTTTTTATGCCACATATGTAAGTAACGGTACTTAATTTTTTTAAAATTTTGTCAAAGTGAAATAAACTGTGAAGTTGCTATTAAGTGTTACTTTTCTTTATAAATTGTTTGTGAATTTAATTGTAAAAATAACAAATATTTAATAAAAATAATTTTTCTCTTTTAAAAATACAAATTAATTACTATAACATAATTGTATATAAAAGAACTTAAATAATTATAACTACCTTCTATGTTTTACAATAGTCTCCATGTAACTGTGTGCTGATGACTAACTAGAAATCACAAGTGTTACTTTTCTTTAAATGTATTTTATTTAAAGAAAAGTTCAAGCTTAAAGTTTATGAACAATGTGAATCATTGGTCTCCTTACCAACTGCATAAAGCAACTATTTTTAATAACTGTTTTAAGATGTGGGTGCTAATAATATGTATTCAAATTGTAATATGATGTGATGCAGGCTTGCACTGACGTTAAAGGTTGAAAATTGAATGTAGAATCAGTTATTCATTTTTTGTGAAAGTTTGTAAATTTTAGTGTAAAAATTTAAAAAATCAATAAAATATAATATCTCTATTAAAATATGTTAATTACTTTAATACTTAGACATTTATAAAAAGCGGCCAAGAGCGTGTGGGGCCACGCTCAGTGTAGGGTTCCGTAGTTTCCCGTCAGTCACGGTAAGTGTTCCCACTTATGAGTTTGTACAAAAACTGTTGTTTCCATCCAAGTTCAAAATATTTTTCCTAGAAAGTCCTTATAAAGTTCTACTTTCCAGATTTTTTTCATATTTTCTAAACTTATGGTTCAAAAGTTAGAGGGGGGGGACACATTGTTTTTTACTTTTGGAGCGATTATTTCCGAAATTATTGACATTATCAAAAATGATTTTGGTAAACCCCTATTCATTTTTAAATACCTTTCCAACAATATAGCACACGTTGGGGTTGAAATTAAAAAAAATCACTTCCCACTTTACATATAGGGTTACCCTAATAAAACATTTTTTTCCAATTTTTATTTTACCACTTTGTCGGCGTGATTGATACACATATTGGTACCAAATTTCAGCTTTCTAGTGATAACGGTAACAGAGATTAAGCGAGGACGGACATACAGACATGGCGAAATTGACTACGGAATCCTAAAAAGGCATTTAACTTGTAACTACTTTTTCCTCCTTTTATACCACATATCGACATAGTAGTCTCCAAGAAAGTAAAAATACGCTCATAATAAAAAAAAGTTGCTCATAATAATGTTTATATATTATAGGCTATTTAGCAGGCGAAGAATTCAGAAATCGCAAGTATTACTTTTTTAATAGTTTGTGAATTTAATTGTAAAAATAAAACAAATATTGAATAAAAATGACTTTACTCTTTAATTACTATATTACTAAGAATTTAATGAAAAGGAAATTAAAGTATAACTATCTATCTACCTTTAATACATTTATTACATACATATTTTATTAGTTTAAAAGATTTTGAAATACAAACTACACAACTACTAATATTACAAATCATGAATACATACAAAGCTTGAATTTATTAACAACTACTTACAGATATATGACTGTCTTTTATATATCAAAATACTTACACTTGACACTTCAATTTTTACACTTACATACTATTACACAAATAAGTAACTATTTCTTAAAATTTTCTATTTCTAATTAAAGTTTTTCATTTTCTTATTTAAGTTTTTTATTTTATAATTTTATATTGTCTAATTTGACTCCAGGCACAGTTTTATAAATGTATAATATTCTGCAATGCCATGGTCTCTAGCAGATTTGGACCCATCACCCTGCACTTTCCTCTTATCTGTAAAATACAAATTAATTTAATTTATTAAATTAAATGTTATAGCTTTTTTTAATAGAAAAGGAAAATATCTTTTGCATATTACTATTTTACCTCAATTTACACTGCTTTTAAACTAAAGCGGACTAAAAGTTAGTCACCATACAGTACATAACCTCACTGAACGGAATACCATGTGAAATTGTCTATACATATAATAAAACAGTAACGATAGAAAAACTGTACATTGAGAATTTTCGAGAAAAAATTAGTGGCTTTTGTTAGAAAAACGTAACTACTGGGTGCGTTTGGCAGAAAAAAGCGCTAGCAAGTGCTTGTAAGCAAAATGGCGATCGTAAGCGGAAAGCGCTGTCAAATCGTAAGTACCTATTTTCCTCCAGGACACGATGTTAGTTTTAACCGGGGAACCTAACCTTATTTACGTATATGTTTGTAAAGTATTCATATTAAAAACTTACCAATCATGAATTTTTAATAGCATGTCTATTCATGTCATTATATTACTTAAAACTAATATAGCACGAAACAACTTATAAACTCTACTTCAAAACAAATAACAAACAAATTAAATAAGCAAAATGGCGGATTGTGTCATCAGCGCTACTGAAGTAGCAATCGTGTCCTGGCCGAAAACTATTTTAGCGCTTGTAAGCGCTTGCTAGCGCTTTTTTCTGCCAAACGCACCCAATGATAAAAAGTGACTTTTTACAATTTTTGTCTGTGTGTATGGTACGGCTTCACGCCAAAACTACTGGATAGATTGAATTGAAATTAAGCAAAAATGTTCTTTGTTTACCAAGGAAGGCTTTAGGCTACATATTATCACGCCGTATGTTATAGGAGGTAAGCAATATTGATTTCAAAAAGTTTTTCTTCGTAATTGAATGCACAAAATAATCATTTAAAGATTATTTGGTAAATACAAATTATTCTTACGATAATAAACCGAAATCACGTTCATTTTTTGCTCCATATCGTGATTTACAACACTTTAATGCACAACCAGCCATATTTTCATTAAAAATGCTGTGACCACGCACATGTATTACACCCTCTAACGAAATATAGCAATACTACACTGAATATTTACTTAGAAAACATTTTAGCTATTTCCCAGTAAGTGACACTACTAAACATAAGGTTAAATCCTATGTAGGTACATCGTTAATCATTAACGTATTTGTAAATATATAGTGACGTTACTGAATAACAGAGGGCACTTATTACAATAATGATTTTTCTTTTTTCTCGAACAATATACTAGAAATAATAACATTTAAAGATTATTTGGTAAAAACACATTATTCTTACGATAATAAACCGAAATCACGTTCATTTTTTGCTCCATATCGTGATTTACAATACTTTAATGCACAACCAGGCATATTTTCTTTAAAAATATTTTTAAAATTATAAAATGAATGCGTCTTGACCTTTTGACCATGTCACTTAGACTAAATGACAAAAATCGGAGATATATCATATAGGACAAAAGTTACAGATGACAATTTTGTTACTGATGTCCGGTCTATTACTACTACCTATTTAAATGTCTTTGACTATCATGAAGTCAAGTCAAACTTTTGATTCTAAGTTATATCTTACCAACAAAGAGATTTAAATATATGTATATACACTATAGAGCAGACATTGGGAACATTTTTATACAAAAGCTGTGACCACGCGCATATATTACACCCTCTAGCGAAATATAGCAATACTACACTGAATATTTATTTAGAAAACATTTTAGCTACTTCCCAGTAGGTGACACTACCAAACATAAGGTTAAAATCCGTTGTAGGCACATCGTTAATCACTAACATATTTGTAAATAAATAGTGACGTTACTGGATAACAGAGGGCACTTATTACAATCATTTTTCTTTCTTCTCGAACAATATACTAGAGATAGTAAAATTTAAAGATTATTTGGTAAATACACATTATTCTTACGATAATAAACCGAAATCACGTTCATTTTTTGCTCCATATCGTGATTTACAATTTTTTTAATACACAACCTTTAAAAATATTTTTAAATTTGTAAAATGAATGCGTCTTGACCTTTTAACGATGTCACTTAGACTAAATGACGAAAATCGGAGATATATCCTATAGTACAAAAGTTACAGATGACAATTATGTTACTGATGTCCGGTCTATTACAACTACCTATTTAAATGTCTTTGCTTACTAAGCAAATTTGTTGTAATTAATTGATTTAAGTATGTAATTCTTAGTTTTGTTCCTTGCTGCTGTTACTATATTTTTTTAATACAAAAATAATGTACTTGTCTGTTAAATTAACTACAATTTAGTTTTAATTCATGATTTAATTAATTCATTTGGGTAAATAATATGTAGTTTCTATTTTCTAACTACATGTCGTTGGCGTTGAGTTAGATCGCGCTATGGTTTCGTCCTCAAAAAGTGATGTTATAGGTGCCGATGGGCCGCTCTCATCGCGCGCCCTCCTTTCTGCCTGCGCCCTCCTTTCTGCCAAGGAGGGTCGCGTTCGTATACGGCTTAGAGATCTCTAGTAAGATCGTTAAGCCAATTCCTAAAAGGTTGAGTTTAGTGGGTAAAAGTCCCACATAACCACGCAGCCGGCTGCGTGGTATGCTATGAGCATTCTCAACCTCCCTCCCCCGCTTTCCGGAGGGTTGCCCATATTTGCTTCGGGCGCAAAAAAAAAAAAAAAAAAAAAAAAAACGCTCTCATCCTATCGAAACGGCAGTTACATTTGTTGTCTGTGTTGGTTGATGTGTTTAATTTTCCTGCGAATAATTATTATTCTACTTAACAGCAATTCTTACGTTAAGTACGTTTGATTACTTTTCATTTTCATTTTCATTGTTTTGAATATCGTTAGTATTGGACTATCGGATTAAGAAGGAATTTTCAAAATTCCTTCTTAATAATTTTAGCTATGCCTTTTAGAAAAAGATCAAATCTGTCTCGAAACTCAAGGATTTCTAAGATGCGCAGGTTAGTTCGATCTTTCGAAACCGACGCAGAGCGTGAACAACGGCTGGGTGCTAACCGTGAGCGTAATGCACTAAGTTTGTCCGCAGAAACTAGGATTTTAGAATTTAAACGAGTTTGCACTACCGCTTCTCGATCTCAGGAAAGTGTGGAATAACGAGAAGTGCGTTTAGCTATCGACCGGGATCGTCATTCTTTGCCTCGCGCATCCGAAACGGTTACACAGAGGGATTAGAGGTTGAGTCTTCAGAATATCCGCTCTGAGACTGCTCGATCACTTGAGAGCAGTCAGGAGCGTGAGATACGACTTGCGCGTGACCGAGAGCGTCATTCTTTATCTCGCGCTTCCGAAACGGAAACAGAGAGAGAGCAGAGATTAAGTCTTCAGCTTTTCCGCACTAAGACTGCTCGGTCGCTCGAGAATAGTCAGGAGCACGATACACGCCAAGCAAGCGATCGCGAGCGCCACGCAGTATCTCGCGCTTCGGAGACTTACACGCAAAGAGACTCGCGTTTAAGCTCCCAACGTATTTGCACTGCCACATCTCGATCACTTGAGAATCCTGAAGAACGTGAGACGCGACTTAGTGCAGACCGCTCACAGCATGCTTTAGTTCGGTCTTTGGAGACAGACGAGCAGCGCGAGCAACGCAACGCACTTGCTCGGCAAAGATGTCACGACATGCGTGCTGAAGTGTCTGTTCATTCCACGCAAGAACGTGAGCGGATTCAGGAAATTCGGGCAAGTCAGTCAGTCGAACAGCGTGTGGCCCAAATTGATCTAGACCGTATACGTCGTAATCTTCGCAATTCATCCTCATCTTATATTGAGTCTATGGTTTATGATCTTGAAGAGCAACCGTGGTTCAATAAAGAAAGGAGCGCGTTTTCCTATAATCCATTTATTAATTACATCGAACACGGAGACATTGGCACCATGTCTGAGGTTTGTGCACACTGTCACGAGCGTAAGTGGAAGGGAGAGACTAAGGGAATGTGTTGTGCGTCTGGAAAGGTACGACTAAACTCTATGCAAGAGCTACCGGAGATCTTACGAGTTCTTTTGAATAGCGAGCATCCCAAGTCCAGCCATTTCTTAAGCAATATTCGAGCCTACAACAGTGCTTTCCAGGTGACTTCATTCGGAGCTCATCAAGTCACTGAATCTGGATTCATGCCGACTTTTAAAATTCAGGGGCAAATCTACCATCGGATAAGTTCCCTGCTTCCCACCGAAATGCCGAAATTTTTGCAAATATATTTCATTGCAGATTTTGCTGAACAGGCTAATGTCCGATGCCGACACATACCTAATTTAGACTTGAGCCTTATAAGGGAATTACAAAACACTCTGCATAGTGTCAACCCATACGTTACCAATTTCAAAACCGCTCTGGAATCGGTGCCTGAACACGAGCGCGATAATTTAAAATTCGTTATTAGCGCAGACAAAAGACCGACCGCAGCCCATCCAGGACGATATAACGCACCAACGTTAAACGAGGTAGCCATCCTCTTGGTTGACCAGGATTGCGACAAAAGAGACATTGTTTTACGCACACGTGATGATCGCCTACAGCGTATCAGCGAGACACATCGCGCTTATGATACCCTATAGTATCCCCTAATGTTTTGTTGCGGAGAGGATGGCTATCACTTTGCCGTATACAATGTAGACCCGCAGACAGGTGCCCCAAATTATAACAAAAAGACTTCCGCCCTCCAGTTTTACAGTTACATGATTCAGCTCCGTTCCAACGACAACTCTCATCTCGAAATAATACTAGTTTTAAAGGAATTCATCGCGTATATTTAACTTTTTTACCCGACGTTTCGAGAGCTTTACAGCACCCATGGTCACGGGAAGGACTGAGATGTTCAACGTCCAGCTGTCATAGTTAACCGCGGTTACCATAGAGTAAAATTTTAACTTTTGTTCCGATCTACACAGTATGAGCTTATGGTATCATGGAGTCTTGCAGTTGTATGCTTGGGTTGGGATTTAATTTTATTTATTATAGGATCCCAAGCAGATGGTAGCACCCAGCCATCTTCTCTATTGAAATTAGGATGTTTTTTGATTTCAATAGCCTCGCGAATCATCCTTGGAAGGAATCGGTGTTCTTTAGCGAGGATTTGTGGTCTATCAAATCTGATGTAGTGACGTGCAGTCATTGTTTACATGCTTACCTGTTGAAGACTGCATCTCAATTGTAACTAGAAGGCTGGAAGAAAACAACATGCCCGCAGAATATGCAGTATTACTCAGACACTGCCTTACATCTGGCTACCTATTGTGGAAGGAGGAGTTCTACAAGCAAGTAGATGGTGTGGCGATGGGCTCACCTGTATCTCCCATTGTCGCCGACATATTCATGGAAGACTTTGAGGAGAAAGCCCTGCTTACTTCTCCCATAAATCCAAGATTCTACAAGCGGTACGTAGACGACACTTTCACAATTCTACCTTTAGATAAAGTAACTGCATTTTTAGACCATCTTAACTCTATAAATTCTAAAATTCAGTTCACAATGGAGTTAGAGGCAAACAATTCCTTAGCTTTTCTAGATGTGTTAGTAATTCGGAATCCTGATAACACCTTGAGCCATACTGTGTATAGAAAAAAGACCCATACAGATAGATATTTAAACGGTGATTCTCACCACCATCCTTCACAGTTAGCTACCGTGGGTAAATCTTTGTTTCAGAGAGCACGAGGGATCTGTGACAGTAAACACCTGGCTGCCGAGCTCCAACATGTCAAGCAAGTTTTGCATGACAACAAGCTTCGGGTCCCACGCCTACGTCACAGAGAACGAGTGAAACCGGCCACAGTCGAGCGTGTACCTGCTGTACTGCCATATGTTAGAGGAGTCACTGACAAGATTGGCTACATTTTGAAGCGCGCTTCCATCAAAACATACTTCAAGCCGCCGAAGAAGATTGGTCAGTTTTTACCATCAGTCAAGTGTAACGTCCCTCTGCAAGATGCAGGAGTGTACAAGCTTGATTGTGAATGTGGTCTCTCCTACATAGGACAAACTAAAAGATCAATTAAAACCCGTGTCAAAGAACATATAGCTGATGTGAAGAATCGACGCTCCGGGAAGTCTGCAGTCTGTGAACATGTACAAGATCGCCCCCGTCACTACATCAGATTTGATAGACCACAAATCCTCGCTAAAGAACACCGATTCCTTCCAAGGATGATTCGCGAGGCTATTGAAATCAAAAAACATCCTAATTTCAATAGAGAAGATGGCTGGGTGCTACCATCTGCTTGGGATCCTATAATAAATAAAATTAAATCCCAACCCAAGCATACAACTGCAAGACTCCATGATACCATAAGCTCATACTGTGTAGATCGGAACAAAAGTTAAAATTTTAATCTATGGTAACCGCGGTTAACTATGACAGCTGGACGTTGAACATCTCAGTCCTTACCGTGACCATGGGTGCTGTAAAGCTCTCGAAACGTCGGGTAAAAAAGTTAAATATACGCGATAAATTCCGTTAAAACTAGTATTATTTCAATGTGTAGTGTTCGCGTAAATATAAGAAATAACTCTCATCTCCATTATTACCGTGCACTCTTTAGTCAATTTCTGGTAGATGAGTATGCCAAAATTGAAACGGAGCGGTTGGTGTTCATTAGAACGAATCAACGGAAACTAAGGGCGGAAAACTACGTGCACCTAAGGGACGCCATGCGAGAGGACTCTAACGCGGAAAATATTGGACGGATGGTGATACTCCCTTCCACCTATACGGGAGGTCCGCGGTACATGCACGAGCGGACACAGGACGCATTCTGTTACGTGCGCAAGTACGGTCGACCGGACCTCTTCATCACCATCACTACCAACCCTAAGTGGCCCGAAATAACCAGCGAGCTCTTAGCAGGGCAGGTGCCACATGACAGGCACGACTTGATTTCTCGGGTGTTTCATTTAAAATTAAAGTGCCTGATGGATCTTCTCACAAAAGAAAAACTATTTGGTACTACCCGATGCCACATGTATTCGGTAGAGTGGCAAAAACGCGGTTTGCCCCATGCGCATTTGCTTTTGTGGTTGAAAGATAAAATCAGGCCCAACGAGATCGATAATATCATAAGTGCTGAGCTACCAGATCCCAACGTTGACCCCGTTCTGTATCAAATTGTAAAGGGTCACATGGTGCATGGTCCTTGCGGAGCCCTAAATCGCAATTCTCCTTGCATGAGGGACGGACGGTGCTCAAAAAGGTTCCCGAAGCGATTTAGCAGCGAAACACTTACAGGTGAGGATGGATACCCTTCATACCGGCGTCGATCTCCTGCTGAGGGTGGCAGTCATGCCGAGTTAACTATGCGTGGCCAGGCAGTCGAGATCGACAACAGGTGGATAGTTCCATACTCACCTGTACTTTCCAGTACGTTCAGTACCCACATTAACGTCGAGTCGTGCACAAGCGTACAGTCGATTAAATACATCTGTAAATACGTCAACAAAGGTAGTGACCAGGCAACGTTCGCTTTACAGAGTACTGACAGGGATGAAGTGACCAAGTACCAGTCTGGTCGCTACATCAGCACTTCTGAGGCGGTTTGGCGGATACTGGCCTTCTCCATACACGACAGGCATCCAACAGTCATGCATTTAGATGTCCATTTAGAGAATGGCCAGCGCATTTATTTTGACCCTGATAACGTTGCAGCGAGATTGGAAAATCCGCGCCAAACCACTCTGTTGGCCTTTTTCAGACTATGTGAAGGGGACAACTTTGCTAGATCACTCACCTATGATGAGGTGCCGTCGTACTACACGTACGACAAGCAAGGAGGTGAATTTAATCGACGTAGACGCGGACACACAATTACCCCTTTCAATTCAAGCGCGTGCAGTTTCCTGTGAGCGTGTGCTTCGCCATGACAATAAATAAGTCGCAGGGGCAGACACTGAAGGCTGTGGGTGTCGACCTCAGGACGAGCTGCTTTTCACACGGACAACTGTACGTGGCTTGCTCCCGCGTCACCAGTCCTGACTCGCTGTATATATTGAATGAGACCGAGGGAAAAAACAACGAACGTTGTTTACACAGAAGTGTTACAGTAAATTACAACACTTCTGTTTACTAAGCTAAATAGTTTTTGAGGTAGGTATCTAAGCTTTAGTATAAGTATGGGATGAGTCTTTTGAGTGTGTCTATTATTAAAATAAAAATAGAATAAAAAATAGTTATGCGATACGTGGGCAAAGCCACGTGTACAGCTATAGTTTATAAAGTATTTTTTTGTAGTGCGTTCCGCACCGGATCGGTGAAATATACGGGATGAAAAGTTTTTTGTTGTATAGGTGTTAAGTCTAGGCAACATATAGGCTATAATTTATTTTGGAAAATGGAATACCTGATGTACAACCGCAACAGACCAGCTAAAGTATAAGAGATATAAAAATGGTGCCATAGCAAAAAATATTCCACGTGAAGAGTATTTTCTGCTGTGAGAATAAATTTGAAGATCTGGAACACCTGTTGTGGAACTCCAAAGCCCAGCGACATTATAACATATATAGGAATGACGTCTTAGCAAAAGTTGTTTAGTCTGATGGGTATTTCCTGTTGACTTACAAAAATGAAAGATCTGGAAAGTCTCGAATTGTTTGGCGCATCACGTTGTTTTCCCGTCCCCGGGCTCTTTGAATTTGATTTTGACGACCCCGTTGTCGCTGGTATAAGCAACAGGATCAGCGTACGAAGTCGCGGGCAGAAGTTAGTTATCTTATAAATTCAAATTCTATCAACATCAAAATAACCATTACCTGTTTGAGAAACATTGAATGTTACTCTCCTTGGTGTATCTGAAATTTTAATTTGTTCAGCAACAACACAGGCGTGAACCTGAGCCATTGCTGAATGTAGAGAAGTAGGGGTCGCAACCATTTCTCACTCTCACTCTATGATTTCTAGATTGATCCTAGCATCTCCACCTAATTTCTCTACACCATAACCATTTGGTACAATACCACCACCATCACAAATCACTACAAAGTGCTCAGGTTCCTTATCTCCCCCATAAGGAACAACTAATCCACTGGCTGTATTCCCCGATAAGCTGGTAACACGAACCTGTATTTCGTCTGGGGGTATATACTCACCAACACAATGCAAATTAAAAGATGAAATGAATAAAGAATCCTATACCTTTAAACGAGCAATTCTTGTAATATATATACAGAATGGGTCCCACATATATGCAATAAATGAAACCATATACTTGTTATCGCCTTTGCTGACGATATACAAAAAATGACCGTAATCGGTCCAGTAATTAGGTCAAAAAGTAGAGTTTTAATTTTAAGCAAATTTGAACTCTATAGAATTGGGTCACTAAGTCAATGATTCAATGAACTTGAATCCTTGAACATTAAAAAGCGACGTTGCCACGCAGTGCAAACTATTGGTATTGCGACATATCGACAGCGGTGTCTTTTGTCGGCGTCCATAAACAAGCGGCATGAGGCACGCGGCGTACTTCAAAGGCGACAGCGCAAGTGCGCGCGCGCCTTTGTCGTAGAGTAGGACACCAGTTATCGACGATTAACTTCTTTCAAAGGGAGTAATAATCGATAAACAAAAAAAATGTTTAGCTTTAAACACTTAGGGTATGGTTTTTTTAGAATAATCGTGTTGTTATGATAATTCTAAAAACACTACGACCTAAGTATTCAAAGCTAAACTTTAAAGCTTTTTTGTTTAAGTGTGTTTTTGTAGATTTAGAGATAATAAATTATTTTAACATGCTAAAAACCCATAAAAACAACCAATTAAAAAGTCGTACATACTTACCCATTTCCCAGGAAGTTACAAATCGGTAGTTTCGTAAGTTCAATTGTATAAAAATAAACTTTTTTTAACAATCAATAACTTGTCGATTGTTATCAAATCAAAAATCAAAATTACTTGTATTCAAATGTAGCAGGTAAGTAAGTGTAAAAAGAAAAGTATCGATAAACGATAATTGCACCTTGTGGCCGCCCTATTTATTATTTTTGCCATTTTGGAATTTGGAAATTCGGCTTCCAGTTCACGCTTCACGCGCAATTCTCCCAGAATACAGGTGTGTTTCGCTGCCTACACGCATCGCAATTATTTATCGTAAGATAATTATCGTATTATCGTAAGATAAATACAATTAGTCGAACAATTCTTTTACGGTGAAATAGACACTTATTAGTTAATTGACTTTGTGTGTGTAAATAGTGTTTTTAAGTACGTTTATTTTTATTATTTTTTCACTGTGATATTGACACTACTTGACTTTTGTGCATACGTTTTGGCGGCGAAAAATGCCAAGACAATAGCATTTTACAGTGCGGCAGAGTATATAGACATAGTTTTATTGTATGGCGAATGCCACCAAAATTCAGCGTTAACTCTGCGTACTTATAGTGAGAGATACGGCGCAACTCGCGTCTGCCCTACTAGCGTCCGGACAATCCTAGGTGCTGTCCAAAGAATCAGGGAAAATCAGCGCATAGTGCCCAACACTCATGAAGGAGTTGCTCCGCGTCACTTTCCACCCTCGTTCGAACAACGAGTCTTAGACCATTTCGATCGGAATCCAACCTGCAGCCTTAGACAAGCTGGGCGTGTGTTTAGAGTGAGGCATAAACAATACACCGAGTGCTGAAAAGGAACAAACTACGTCCTTATAAATATGTTAAGGTGCAGGCGCTGCTGCCCCGCGATAAGCCGATTAGAGAATCTTACTGCCAGTGGGTACTGGAAAAAATATCTCAAGACCAACGTTTTCTAACAAATGTGTTTTGGACAAATGAAAGCACGTTTACTCGAAACGGCATATGGAACCGACAATCCATGCGTTACTGGAGCCATACGAATCCCCATTTATTTAGGGAATCAGCTCATCAATACTGATTTTCCATTAATGTTTGGGCAGGCATTCACGGAGATCAAATAATCGGCCCTATTTTTATTGACGGAAACCTGAATGCACAGAAATTTCTCAATATTCTTAACGGCCCAATAACAGAATATTTAGAAGGATTGTCTGTGGCAGCTTACCAAAGGGTATGGTTCCAGTTAGATGGAGCTCCTCCACACTCCGTACTCCTCGCGAGAGAGCGGCTTAACACCATGTTCGGCGAACAATGGATAGGGTGGCCAGCTCGATCGCCCGACCTCACTCCTCTAGACTTCTTTTTATGGGGCTTTATTAAAAATGAAGTGTACTCAAAGATCTCCGAAACCGAAGATGAACTGCGCAATGGTATTGTTGCCGCCTTTAACAAATTAAAAGCCCTGGCTCTGGATCCTGAACGAAATTTGTTGATCAGGCTTCAGGACAACATTATGCGGCGATGTAACTTGTGCATTCAAGAACGTGGCGGACATTTTGAAAATTTTAAAATTTAGGGTTTCATTAAATTTTGCTACTAATATGCAATAATATTTATTTCGTTTAAT
The DNA here is from genome assembly GCA_036936625.1 of Parnassius smintheus behrii. Classification (NCBI taxonomy): domain Eukaryota; kingdom Metazoa; phylum Arthropoda; class Insecta; order Lepidoptera; family Papilionidae; genus Parnassius; species Parnassius smintheus. The sequence goes on along the minus strand of JAUPFT010000036.1, from coordinate 173,119 downwards.
TCCATTTTCGCGAAATAAAAAAGTGGCGGTAAAATATCTAAACAGTTTAGTGAGTAAGTTTTTATTTCGTCGCACATTGTCCAACGAACCATAGGCCGTGCCGACAATCGCCATGCCACCCGCGTGCTACGTTGTCACTCTTCCAAGGGGTCAACGTACGTTGTCTAAACAGAGTGTTTACTTTTACTGAATTTATTTTAATATTTATTTTGTTTGAAAATTTCACTTTTTTATTTTACGGGTTTTAATTTAATATTTAATTTTTCTACACTTCTACGGACTAGTATTACTTGTGGTTTCATTTATTGCATATATGTGGGACCCCATTCTGTATAATCGGAATCTCGGAAACGGCTCCAACGATTTTCATAAAATTTAGTGTCGGGAGTTTCGAGGGCAATAAATCGATCTAGCTAGGATTTATTTTTAGAAAATGTCCTTTTATCCGTGTTTTCAGGCAATAAAAAAACCTGCTACAATATAAGAAGGTAAATTTTGTCAGATCACTAACGATCGTAATAGCTCAGATGGGATATCGGTCGGGCGTGATATCGGAGTTTCGTGGTTCGCGTCCTGTCTCTGGTCCGGCTTTTTTCCTTTTTTTTTTTCAAGTTCCCTTCTTTTGTGAGAAAATCTATTATTTCAAGCCCTTTTTTTAGTATTTTTTAAAAATACGAAAATTTTAACAAAAATATTCCACTCATGATTTTTTATTCAAATAACCAGTTCAGTTCTTTCTATTCTGTCAATAAGATCAAAAAATATTATTTATGTTTCATCAGTATGTAATTTATAAATGTAATTTCAAAAAAAAACCGAGCAAAGCTCGGTCATCCGTGTACTGTAAATAAAATGGATAATCACTTATTTATACTTAGATAAAAAATAAATAAACCATGAAACTCACTTTTAGGTATGCTGTTCATTTTTATTTTGGTGCAACGTTTACGTGCATTCTTCTTTAAATTCTCCCGTTTCAGCCGAAGCTGTCCTGGGCTCGACAACTTCTTGCCGTAGTATTAAAAGGGTAAGGTTTACAATTAAGTCGCCTGAATTAGGGGGTGGAGGTGGAGGGAGGAGTTGTAGAGTCACCCTCTACTTCCCCCTCCTGCCGGATGTGCTTAGATTTTTTTATAAATTTTTAAAAATCTCATTTTGAGGTTATGTTTCGTAATTTTTATGACAATTTTAACCTGATTTATGGGGAAAGAGACTTGGGGGATTACAAATCAAGCAAAATTAGGGTGTTTTTCTGTAGATTTTGTGACAAAACTAAACCAAATCGAATATAAGTAAAAACTACCATGATAGATAACCAAGATAGATAGAATACCAAGATAGATTGGTTCTTCATCTGCAAATGTTTTAACTCTTGTTGTAAATAATAGTTCTTTATATTGTAAAAACGAACTTCCCTTGCCATTTTCTACAAAATTAACGATACCGGCTTGAGTTTCGGTACATTTCTTGGTCTATTATCGACATATTTTAAAAATTTTAAAAAATACTAAGTATAAGTAGACAGACATATTCAATTAAAAAATGTGTTTATTTTTATCAAAATGTCAGAAATAGTCGTAGAAAAAATAAAAACTGATGCACATTTTTTCACATATTCTACTAATACCAACTAATGCGGATGAATCATAAAGTATTGCAATAAGGGCTATTATATTTCTGGTGCCTGTTTTGATTTAAGGTCGTTAGATACGTAACGTATTTCGTCCCGGACGGAGCGGGACGTGAAATTTTGGAAATATCGTTTCATAGAAAACGTACGTGATAATGCATACGTTACGGATGCACGGACGGGACGGGGACGTGGCATGAACGGGACGGTACAGATGGGTCTAAAATTAATAAGCTGCTAAATTAACACTGTTAAATTTTTTTAGTGTCAACACCTGTTAAATAAGTTCTGAGATTGCTGTTAAATTTAGTAGTCACAACTCACAACAAAACAATAATGGTCTTGCTGGCTGGACATGGACAGTGCTCCCATCCGCACCAAACACGGACGCCGGATATATATTTGTCTCGCTTTATCCCACTACTGCAGACCGCAGGCAGACGCGACGGCAACAACAAAGAAAACACAAACTAATAAGAGTAGGTACTAACGTAAAAAAAAGGACACACGACGCGCGTGTTCCGTTTCCGTCTCTATTGAATTGTTTTCAACATAGCGATTTATTTAGCAACTACTAATTTTGTATTTAGTGTTCAGTCACAGTTAGAATGTTAAGGTCGAGCGAGTTCATTTAACTGCTAAGTGCTAACTGCTGAATTTGGAAATAATTTATTATAATATTTAACTAGTGTTAAATAAAGACTGATTTTCGTTACGAAGGTTTACGCGAGTTTGTTATCTAGGTAGTAGGTAGGTAGTTAGTGTTGTGAGTGAAAATTCCAATTGTTTGACTGTTTGTGTAGTGTTGTTTGCGTTTGAAACAGAATACTTATAAATTGGAAGAAAACAACTAAAATGGATATACAACGCCAAAAAAAAAAGTGAAATATGGAACTTTTTTACGGATAGCGATACCGTAAAAAAAATTGATACGTGTAATTTGTGTAAAAAGACTATTTCATACAAGTGCTCAGTTTCAAATTTAAAATCTCACATGAAGTTCAAGCATCCTACTATTAATATCCAACAGGCACAACAACAAAGTGCTTGTACATTATCTGAGTGTTCCGTTAGTTCTCAACAGACTGTTCCTATTACTGAAAATGCCCCCAGTACTTCAAGTTCTTCGGGTACTAATGATGAGTTTTTGCCACCACCAGCAAAGCAGAGAAAAATTCAACCAAGTGTATCAACTTATGAAGTAAAAAAATGACTTTAAAAGAGAAACAACGACTCAATTATTATTTGATGCAGCTTTTCATACTTGACTTTCAACCATTTTCAATAGTAGAAGACGTTGGCTTTATCCAATACTCAAATTCTTTAAATTCGTCATACACGCTTCCATCTCGAAAATATCTATCAAATACACTTTTACCAACAATGTACGAACAGTGTAGAACAGAGGTGCAAGAAGTAATAAATAAAGAAGTCGAAACAATCTGCATTACGACTGACAATTGGACTTCAGCGAGAAATGATAGTTTTATGGCTGTTACTGGGCATTTTATAAATAAAAATTTTGATTTGGAATCGATTGTTTTGGACTGTGAAGTAATTTCGGGTCCTTCCAATAGTGAAAATACAGCATCTCAGTTAAAAAGTATTACCGATTCTTGGGGTATTTCAGCTAAAATCAATTTAGCTGTTTCTGATAACGCGGCTTACATCAAGAAAGGCACATCACAGGAGCTAGGGTGGAAACATTTCGGATGTGCAGCATACACAATAAATTTGATAGTGCAAGAAGCGACGGAAAAATCTGTACCCATCAAGTCTGTGATTGAACGTGTGAAGCTCGTCGTCGCTTATTTCAAGCGAAGCACTAAAGCCACTCAAAAACTTGATGAGTTTTAAAAGCAAAATGGAGCAACACAGCCAAAACGACTGCTTCAAGAAGTCCCGACAAGGTGGAATTCCAAATTCTACATGCTCGAAAGGATCGTAGAAATTCAAGATGCCGTCAAGTCATCCATTGCCACTTTGGCTTACCAAATTTAATGCCGGAAGACTGGTTACTTTGCAACGAAACTTGTAAAGCCCTGAAATGTTTTGAAGAAGCATCAAATTATCTGAGTGGTGAAAAGTATTTGACTGCCAGTCGACTATTAATAATCATAAAAGGCATAAAGTGAGTTCTCAGCGATATTTTAAGCTCGGATTCTTCCGGTTATCACTATCTGCCAATAACATATGATTTTGTTCGAGTTTTGTTAGATTTAACTCATAGTCGTTTCGAAAATATAGAAAATAATAACACGATTGGGGTAGCTACTTTTTTGGATCCCCGCTTTAAGTTACAGCCCTTTACATCTTCAAAGCAAGCAACTTTGAGGGAGAACATGATCAAACTTGTCGCTCAAGAAATAAATCGAGAAGGACCATGTGAAAATATTGAAGTTAGCAAAAGTTCGCTTGATCCCACCTGAATATTTTACGACTGCGATGCTAGGGAGTCTGTACCGCAATCAATTGTGTCACCAACTGCACGAGCAATAATAGAAATAGACAAATATTTGAATGAAAAAGTGATTAGTCGCAATAATTTACCGTTGAGCTGGTGGAAGCAGAACCAAGGAGTTTTTCCACATTTGGCTAAGTTGGTTCGAAAAAAATGTAATGTACTTAGTACTTCTGTTTCTTGCGAAAGACTTTTTTCGCGAACTGGTTACATAATTTCACAACGAAGAACTCGCCTTGGAGTCCGAAAAGTCAAACAATTGTCATTTTTAAATGGAAATAAAAAATATATAAAATTTTAAGATATGTTATGTTACTAAGTGATAAGTAGATATAAGAAAAAAAAAACAAAAGATAAAAATAACAAGAAAAAAAAAGATAATTATATAAAAATTACGAATACTAAAAAAGCAGATATGAAAAAAAGAAATCGTTGTAAATAAATTGATTCTCATTATAAATACGCCAACAGAAAAAGTTGACAGTCCTAAGCCTGTGAAAAATATGAAGGAAATGAGAATTAATTAATATGTGTTAAAAACTGTCTGTGACTAAATTTAACAGTTGCTAAAAATAACAGCTAATTTAACTGTTAATTATTTCTAGCATTAGCATTTAGCAGTGTTATTATTTTTTAACGTTTAAGCCCATCTCTACGGGACGGGAAAAATATCGTCGGTGACGATGTTTACCCCTTCCCGCCCGGGGCGTGCCACGTCCCGTCCGTGGTTCCGCTACGTATGCACAGTCACTCCGTTGTAGACGTGGGTCGTTACGTCATTTTCAAGAAACGGAAAGAAACCAGTGACTTGATCGGCGTCACCTGTTTCAAAACTAGTGATTTTTGTAACTGGCTATTTTTATTCGGCTACTGTGATTGTTTGCATAAATATCACCACCAACTATACAGTAACACACGAAACGAAAATAAATTTAATCACAATCTGTGTTTGTAGCTATACAGTAACTGTAGACTGTTAAATCAATAAATTAACTTCCTTTCATACTCTATTCAGGTTTAGGACAGACCGCATTAAATGTATTTATGATTGATTTGCGTTTACTATGACACTAATATTTTCATAAAATTATTAACGCAGGCATATTTACAAGTCAATTCGATTGTATATACAATGTTTATTATATTTACAGTTTATTTACACTTTTTCAACGTTTTAACTGTCATTTGTTTTTGCACTTTTATTTACACTGTACAATTAATGTGTTTGTTTGTTTGGCTATTTATACACAGTTTTTAAGTTTTATATTATTATAAACATTTAAATTTTTATACACATTTTTAGTTTTATTCTAATTTTATGAATAAACGAGTTCATGACTCCGTGACGTTAAAAATGTTTTAAAAATTATTTTAGTTAAATTCAATGTGACTCGCTTCCCGGAATCGCAAACCGTTGAAAATATTTACAAACAGAGATTACTCTATTTTATTGTCTATGTCTATAGTCTTACGTATGAAAATGTAACGTACAATAATATTGTTACTTACGACGGTTTGTTTATTGTTGTATGCCACATGTGCGCTTTGCGCTTGAGCGACCGACAGTCGACTCCCGCAATAATCATGGTTAACAGTAATCGTAATCACGCATTTACAAAAATCACTACTTGTAACATGACTCGAAACTAGTGATTCGGTTACATGCCGCGTAGCCAGTTACTGTATCTAGTGACGTGAAATAACGCCCACGTCTACTCCGTTGGCTACGCAGTGATGCGCGTGTCGTACCGAACAAAATGGACGACGAAAAACTAATTAAATGTGTATGATCATATCCATATTTGTATAATCTTGTACACCGTTTTGGACACAAAATTATTAACTGCAAACGGTTAGTGTACATTTATACTAACCGTTTGCAGTTTGTTTGTATATATTATTTTTTATTGATGTCTTTATACGAAAAAACATAAAATTGAGTCTTGCCATCCAAATGTTCTTTATAGAGAGTGTGGTATTCACCTCGTAGTCCTCTTTTCTGCCACATAGGATGTACAGAAAATCTCCTTTTACTCTTGATGATTATTCTTCATCATCTAAAGCAATAGCAACTAATTCCAATTCTTCAAATGAAAAATACATCTTTCACAACACTAGCACGTTAGTTTCGAATCACTGTCACGGTGCATATGCATTAAACTCCCGTCCGTGTTGACATATAACCACGTTCCGTCTCCGTCCCGTGGACGTGCTAATTCCGTCCTGTATGCATCGATCTTTATTGTACAAATATTTCCATAGATTACTGTATATATTATATGCAGTCCGCGCTCGGCCGCCGTCGTGAGTGGATACCAGCGGCGCATGCTAAAAAGATCGCTGTATACATAAAATAATAGAAAAAGAAAATACAAATTGCATACATAAGTACTTGACAAGTAATAAAATTATTATTTTTATACTCACAGTTTTTTATTTAGCTAAAAATAAGTAGGATTTATATACATTTAAACTTACCTCCGGACTTGATAGAGTGACCTGAAGGTAACTACTACTGCAACTCCCGGACGAGTGGAACTAGGTGTGCCGAGTTTGGGCTCGTTTTGTTAGCTGTGATGAGACCTTACCTCCAGACTTGATGGTGTGACCTGAAGGTGTACTTTCGTGACCGCTATTTGAACTTATCGGAGAGTAAAACTGGGTGTGCCGAGTTTGGGCTCATTTTTTTTTTTTATAGGAAAAGGGTGACAAGCGAGCACACAGTCCACCTGATGGTATGTGGTTGCTGTGGCCCATAGACATCTACATCTATCCTCGTTTGCGAATCAAAATGCAGATGCGGTGTCAGCCTTGAGGACTAAGATGGAATGTCTCTTTTCCAGTAAAAAGGGTCTCCGGTTCTCTACACTCACCATACGAAACACAGCAGCATTGAGCTGCTATTTGACGCTGGTATTCTGTGAGAGCGTGGTCCTTCCCCGGTTGAGCCGACCTATTCGTGCTACAACTATACAATTAATATAGCTGCAGCATGGCTCTACCACGTAAAAAATTATATATCATTTTATTAGTTATGATGAGACCTTACCTCTGGACTTGATGGTGTGACCTGAAGGTATTCTTTCGTGACCGCTATTGGAACTCCACGACGACTAGGACTAGGTGTGCCGAGTTTGGGCTCGTTTTGTTAGTTATAGTTCATTTCAAATAGGATGGCAGGATTCCACTTGAGACTTAGCAATTACAATTACAGCTGTAATGTTAATCTATTGTTGTGTGATTATTTTATTGCTTTAACACTTGAAGTTAAGCATCTGTTGATAATACTGAACCAGTATAGCTGGAATGACGAATTTTGGTACTTGAACATTAAAACAAATTAAATTGTAGATAAAAAACCTTTATTACTTTTAACTTAACTATTTTAAATACTTATAACAACTTGTTAATATTTTGTTTAATCAATCACTCTGAAGAACATTCATCGGTATCTGTGTCCACATGTTCCTTTGTAAAATTATCAATTCTTTTAAAACTTATCTTGGTCCGTTTACGAGGAAGATGATTAGATCCTGCTGACACTATTCACACAAACAGTTCTTATAGGCACGTTTGTTAATTCCGATGTCTCTTTAATCACTCCCTTATCACCCATGCGTTTCAAAAGCTTATTGTAAACACTCAAAACTATGTCTTGAGCGTCTGAACTTAAATGTCTTTTTCTACGCTGAACACTATTTTCATCACTTGTAGATGCACTATTTGATATTTCCCATGGTCGAAACATGTTTATTTGTACGTCTGTGTAATAACAAAGTTACAAGACGACTGAATTTTTGACAACAATGTCATCGTGTATTTAACAAAAGCATCAAAACTTGTTTGCTGCCACAAAAATACTATTATTAACTATTTTTTATATTGAGAATGTCGCGCGCATATTATAATACCTATAAACTGTTATATATTCGTAATCATAACAAAACACAGTTAAACTAATATTATAATACCTATAACCTGTTAATATTTTCGTAATCATAACATAACACAAACGCAAAACTAACCTATGCTATACTGTATAGAGATTTAACTAATTACAAAAATAAGCAGTTTTGAAACTAGTTACTAAAAATTATAATAGCTCAAAGGCAACAAACACGCAGCAACAGTTTTATCTAGGTCCATCTCAGCGGGCATACGGAGTTCAAATGATACAACTAGTGTATACATGACATGGCGTGTTCTCGTGTCGAGCCTTTACGCGACGAGAGGCACACAAGGCGACGACTCTGCTTCTTTTTGTATTGATCAGAACTCTCACATCTTTAACGCTGCTGTCCGCTGCCAGCCTTGGTATTTTACGTCTAGTCTAGCATAAACAAGATGGTTTACCATCATCTATGGGAAGCCTTAAAATTTTAAGGCAAATCCCGCAGTCGTCACATCTGCGCTACTAAAATTGAGCGACGGATTTTCTAATGTCACCACCGCATGGCAATCTATTACACGTATTGTTATCCTTTAGCTACACGCACCTAGAAAGTTGCACTAACGCTCGCATAGAACGTATTTCACCCCAATTTCTAAAATTAAATCCGTATTTACTACTTACTTATATCTAAATATTATATCTATATAATCTTAATCTAAATGATTACAGTATTAATAATCAATATTTTTAGAACATTCTCAAGAAATGGACTGATTTACTTAGTTACAATTTTAGTCCCTACATTTATCATAAGTCATGACAGACCTGTTTGCCACATTAAGAGTATATATGTGTCTTATTTTTGACATTGGATTAATATGACATCTTTAATGGGATGTCAATTGCCCATCTTTGAACGGGCCAGGGCTTTTGTAAGATTCACCGCAGTTATAAGCCCCGTACGTCGATATTGCGATGGAACCTTGTCATCATCTACCGCAAAAAAGTACAGACAACAAAAAAGTTAATCTTCTTTTCGTGTGAGGTTTTGTCACCTCTGGCGAAAAAAGTAATAACCTAGGGTTATTCATATTTATATTATATTATATACATATATTTATAGGTATTTAATTACAAATATTTTCTATTAAATTACCTACTAATATAATAAACGTGAAAGAAGTCTTACCTACTAATATAATAAACGTGAAAGAAGTCTTGTCTGTTTGATACGTTTTAATTTCTCACCTCTCAATCAATTTTAATGGATTTCTAATAAAAAAATCAAGTAATAAAAAATCGATGTTTATTAATACAATTCCATAATTCTAGACTAATTCTTCAATTTCACTCATATTATTATCTAAATCAGAACTAGTTCCAGAGTCCGTTGTGTCAGATTCACTGTCGTCTGCCGTATTGATGATATATAATTCGTCAGTTATTCGGTCTTTACGCCAGTATTCTTATAATCTAATTATGAATAACTCAGAGTACTCTTTTTCCTTTACGAAGTAATTGTCCACTTTAATAATTATTTAAAGAGCACAGCTGTTAATTACTTTCTTACTCATTGTAACAAAATACCTAAGTATGACAAAACTTCATATAATTAAGTCGACATTACCATTCCGTGTGACGAGAACCTCGTGAAAGCCGAAACAGATAAACGAACAAAATATCTGGACCTGGCTTACGAGGTGACCGACATGTGGGGTAGGAAATAGTCGTTTCTGCAAACGGGCTAATCCCAGTCAGTCTCTCGGGTCATCTGAGGAGGCTGGGACTCCGTGACGGACCACTTCAAGCTCAAATGCAGAAGGCGGTGCTCCTTTATACCACCCGCATCGTCCGCCGGTTTCTCTCCCTTTCCCCCTAACCCTCCGCCATTTGGTCGCTCCTGTCGTGGGCCTCCATCTGGTTGGGCTTTTATTTATTTATGTATTATTTATTTATTTGTGCTGGTATATGAAATATATATTTATGTATATTTATCATTTCCTTTTATATATTTATTCAGCCCAACCAGATGAGAATACACTACTAATACCACAAAACTTAACAACGAAAATAAAACAGGATAACGAAAATGAAAAGCTGTAAAAACACTCTATACGCGTAAGCGCCGGCTGACCTTGCGAACGTTACTGACAGTTCGACTATGTCACTTAGACTAGATGCAGGCCTTATCAACTAATGTATGGGACCTATGCGACAGTAAGAACAGTAGCGCCATCGAATAAATTCTCAAAGAATTACGTCGGTTTCGCAGATCGATGTAATACTTGATAAACCATGTAGATGGCGCGGTAACAGTATTATTTATTTGGACATTTGTCTTACGAGATTTCTACCAAAAAATTGCCAAGTTATTTAAAAACTTCTAAAACGAGAGTATTTCATCAATGGATTTTGTATCTTTCTATTCATTTTAAAAATACTATATTTCGTTAGTTAGTTTTTTTACTGTTATTTTGGATTTTATTAAAAAAGAAAAATATTGGTTATGTTTTAGCTGTAAATAAAAATGATTAAAGCAGCAGCGACAGTTATCTTCTTTACGTTTATTGAAGAATATTAAATTTAGAAAATGGCAACTCTCCGCTAGGAGTAAATGTATTCCGCGGTTTTCATTCACTTCAAATTTCAGCGAATTGTCGGTTTTTGTTGTTCCTTTAATTTGTTACTTTGTTATAGTTCTTTGTCTTCATTTTTGCGTTGAGTTGAGTGAATTTCGTATTAGTGTCGGTCGAACCAGAGCAGTGTTGTTGGTAAAAAGTTGATAAACTCAAGTGAGATACTGACTCCTTCCATAGTTTGTGTAAAATTGTTGTGAACTTAATTAGGTATCCATCTACTTATTTCACCATGTAAGACATTACACTAGGAGTAAGATAAAGGAGTCAAGTGAGATAACAAGTTTTGTACAATTTATGCGTTTTTTAAAATTGATTGATTTGAACTGTTGATTTGCTTCAATTAATTAATCTTAATTTGTGTTAGTTATGATTTTAAAAATAAGTGTTGATTAGTAGTTTAGATTTATAACAAAATGGAGGAGGTGATGGGAACACCATCCGGATGGGGAGTCCCTCCTGATCCGAATGGTGTTCCCTGTAATCCTCGTCCTCCCATATCAGTGAATAAGATTAACACTAAGCGAATTAATCGCAAACGACCGCAAAGCACCAATGATAGCACAAATGATACAATTAGCGAAAAAACAAGGTTGATAATAAATCCAGCACAACCTTTACCATCGATCCAATCTATATATACCCCCTCTGATTACATTGAAAAAAAGTCTAAATACTCCAATGACTTTTTGTTTTATTTGAATTGCCAACATAAGAAACAGCAATTAATGTTTGGTTACATTACAGCATTATAAATTTTACATGATTAACTGCTCTTATAATTATAGGCAATCGCAGCATGCATTGTGTAACAAATTTTTAACAAATTATATATATATATATATATATATATATATATATATATATATATATATATATATATATATATATATATATATATATATATTAAATTTATTTAATATATATATATTAAATTTATTTTAAAATATGCTTTAAAATATGCGTCTGAAAAATTTGTCGAGTGTGTGGCAGCTTGTGCAAAAACTTCTAACGAAATCTTAAAAACTGAGAGCCACACACATGGCATTAAGAAAACTGTCAAAGATAAATTGAATAAAACTATTATTTACGGATTTTATCGCGTTTAATTACATTAATTTATTGTTATTATTATCCCGACGTTTCGGGTGCTTTACAGCGCCCATGGTCACGGGGGGGGGAGACCCCCCGTGACCATGGGCGCTGTAAAGCACCCGAAACGTCGGGATAATAATCCCCCCCCCCCCCCCGTGACCATGGGCGCTGTAAAGCACCCGAAACGTCGGGATAATAATAACAATAAATTAATGTAATTAAACGCGATAAAATCCGTAAATAATAGTTTTATTCAATGTGTAGTGCTCGCGTAAATTTAAGAAATCATTATGTCAAAGATAAATGTAAACAAACTGTTAGTTTTTCTTTCTTAACTGATTGTGACAAAGCAGAAAATGTTGAATTTATTGTGAACAGCGTATTTCATATCTGTATAAAACGCTTCTGTTTTATAAAAAATAGAGAATTTACAGAAGCAGCTTCAGCTGCATCCTTGAAAAGAAAAATGGCAATCATTAAACTTGCCTAACCAATGTAAAACAAACGTTTTATGCAGATATAAAATAAGCTGTTAAACAATAAATTCAATATTTTCTGCTTGTGACAATCAGTTATGAAAGAAAAACTGCAGAAGGATCTCCAACACTTATCAAATGATTCTGTTATTTATAATTTTATGTCATCAATAACAGAAACATTTGATTGATGTTATTGAATTTATTGTTTCACAGCGTTTTTCATATCTGTATATAGCGTTTGTTTAATTAAAACTACAGAGTTTACATGTTTTACATTGGAATCATCGTCAGAAGATCAGAATCATCACTAACAAAGAGTTCAGGCAAAGTTCGACTTCTGCATATTTGTGGGCGCTTCAATAGTTTTTGTTATCATATTTTATGCTCTTTACAATTTACGACGATATTAGATGTAAAGGCCAATTTTTCTTTTGAAACAAAACTCAAATTATCAACATGTTTAATTTTTAAATCGAGTATATTTTATTATAGATATTTTCTATGTGAAAATTGTAAGAAGTTTGCGTAATTTAAACGTTGTATCATAAAATATTAAATTGCGCCTTAAACTGTAATTCCAACATACCAACTTAATTGAATTTAATTTTGGTAGTTTAGTTATATTTGTTTTTTCTGTATCTTTTCTTTTAATGAATTATTTAAACATAAATTAAGATTTATTATACTAATCCAAACTTATATTATTAGTTTGGATTCATGTTCCAGGCACTGCAACGTAGAGAAAGAGAAAAGCTTAAAATTATTTCCGCTGTATAAATCAATAAAATTTAATATAATTAATTTAATTTTTCAAATTTTTCTTTTAAAACAAAACTCAAATTGTCAACATTTTTATTATATTTTATTTAAATTGATTATATGTTATTATAGTCATTTTGTATGTGAGTATTGTAAGAATTTTGCATAATTTAAACGAGTTTCGTAAAATATTAAATTACGCTACATCTATAATTCCTATACACCAACTAAAATGAATTAAAAACATTTTTATATATTTTTTCTAATTATATTTGTTTTTTTCAGTATCTTTTGTTATGAATAAATGAATTTGTAAACATAAATCTTATTTTACTTGCTTACTTACTTTATTTTACAACTATGAACGATTCTGGTTTTTACAAGATTTATTCTATTAGGAAATATGTTTCTAAAATTAATTATTACAATTCTAGATGTATGTTTATAGAAAAAATGTTTAATTTAGAGAAACATATTTTTAATAGAATAAATCTTGCAAAAACTAGACCGATGAAAAATTTTTGATTTGTGCGATCCAAATTTTCCCGCACAATTTATTTTATCGGCGTCAACGATAGATGGCACTGAATTTTGTTCCCATCCATTTTATATGGAGTTAACATTCTTCTCCGCTAGTAGTAATGGTGTTCTGTGCTTAGATGGCAGCCAGTTGCAGTATCAACGTGCGGGACAATAGTATTTTTTTCACGAGCTATATATAGCTTATAAGTGGCGGTAGTCACTTATTATCAGGTGAGCGGTACACTCGTTTGCCCCCTTTCCTATCAAAAAGTATTATAATAGCTGTTATAAGTTTGCAGTGTAAATGAGTATAATTTCAAGAATAAATCTAGTAAATCTCTATCCGGAATGAAATCATCTAATAATCATGAGCTAAATAAAACTTTTATTGCTCTCTTGAATACGTTAAATTTAAGTGAAAATGATTTGTTATTCGACATTTTCCAACTGCTATCAGGTTAAAATTGAACATTCATTTCACAGAATGGAATACTTAATGTTACATTTAAATATTCAACTAAAAGCAAATTAATTCATTCAAAGGTCGGTTGAAATGTTTGGCTTTAAATATATCCAATTTAAATAAATGTTCCAAACGAAAGAAGTTCTGACAGTTAAACAATCTGTCGCTAATAATATATGGTTATTTGCATTAGTGATGTTTTTATATCTTTAAGACAAACAGTAAAGCAATGCATGTATTACTGTCATCAGAATAAAGTGGGCCACTTTAAAAAAAGTTCCAAGGTTATAGTGAATAAGAATACCAAAATTTCCTTTCATGTTTCTCATTAAGGGAAATAATGTATTTTCTTTAAATAAGTTTCTTTAACCATAAAAAATATTCCCCGTCAGAGTTTACAAACTAGCGACGCAAAAACTTTCCTCTTTCTTCGATCGCTACACTTTGTTTTTTTTATATAGAATATAAGTAACAAACGAGCACACAATCTACCTGATGATAAGTGGATACTGGTGGCCAATACACATCTTCATCTCACTTAGTTAAAAATCAAATGCAGATGCATTGTCACCCTTGATGACTAACATAGAGCGCCTCGTTTGCAGTAAACAGGGTATCTGGTTCTCTATAATAACAATACGAGCATATGAAAGGTATCACTTTACGCTAGAATTCTGTTTAAACGTGTTCTCTACTCGGTCGAACCGACACATTCGTTTTACAAACATAACATAGCATGGCACCTCATCAAGGCGCCCAGGACCGGCACACTGTAGTGTGCCGTGAGGAACATCCGGGTAAAGGGGTATACCCCGAGGCCCGAGACCTGCACGGCACTAATGCCCTGCAGAAGACAACAACGACGACGCGTGGCACCTGATAAGGTACAAACTCTTCTTCACTCTGTTTCAAATTTCTTTAAAGAAAACTCTTAGGCCTTTGGTTTATTTTGTAACAGTCTAACTGTCAACGGGAACTTCCTTTTTGCATTGACAAATTCAAGATTCACCACTTTCAATAATGTCGCAAACAAAGTGAGTAATCAATCGATGAGGTCGTGCGATATCCAATTCGTAAATATCCTTCTCACGCAAACATGTTCTTGTAAAATCTTTTGAACGCTTTCCGATCCAACCTGACATATTTGGTGAATTTCTTCATATGTAACTCGCCGATTCTCTTCCATCATTTTTTTTAAAGCCAGCACAATTCCTTTCGCTACATCTCTTCAAATGGCAAACATTTCTTTCTTTATCTCTCAAAGTTGTGAAATGGTCAACCATGCAGAAATTTCTTATAGCGGCAGTACATGGTTGCCTTTGTAGGGCCTACAAAGGCAACCATGTACATACATAAATGCCTTTTGAAATCTAACAACGGATCATCAGGTTATAAAATCGTGAGAAATAATCGCACGAAAATATTTTCGACGCAGAATAATTTTTCCTTGAAACTCGATATTTCAATTTAAGTCATAACTAATCGTCAACAGACGTAGATCATGGCTGTGATGATCCTTATAATAATTTATATTTTATACTGGTAATACTGATCAGGATACTGATCAGGGAATAAAGTAATTAAATTATTGTCTAACCATCGGTCTTTGATACGAGTGCAAATATATAAGTCAATCAGCCATGAACTATTGGGTAAAAAATACATTAAAAGATTCCGTTACATAGATAGATACATAGTTAATATAGGTAAAAGCGTGTCAAAAATGTTTATGAAAATTGAAATTGTAACATTTCAATTATTGAATTATCGTATTTTCAAAATCGTCTCGCATGCAGATTCGACTACTTCCAGCCTCCCGAACAAGCCAGTTTCCGAAAGGGCTTCAGTACCATAGACCACATACATACTCTGCGGCAGATTGTACCGAAGAGTACAGTCTGCCAATTTGCCTGGCGTATGTGGACTATGAGAAAGCCTTTGATTCCGTCGAAATTCGGGCGGTGCTACAGTCCCTTCAGTGGTGCCAAGTTGACTGTCGGTATATCGAAGTGCTGAAGTGTCTGTAGAGTAGGGCTACGATAGCTATCCGAGTACAGAATGAGAGCTCGAAACCTATCCAACTGCAGAGAGGTGTAAGACAGGGTGACGTTCACCGCTGCATTGGAAGACGTTTTCAAGCTACTGGACTGGAAAGGATACGGTATTAACATCAATCGCAAGTACATCACTCACCTTCGATTTGCCGACGATATAGTTCTTATGGCAGAATCGCTGGAGGACCTTAGCACTATGCTCAATGACCTCAATGGTGTCTCCCAACGGATAGGTCTTAAGATGAACATGGACAAAACAAAGATCATGTTTAATGTCCATGTATCACCTATGCCGGTAGTCGTTGGGAGCACTATGCTCGAAGTTGTTGACGAGTACGTTTACCTGGGACAAATGGTCCGACTAGGTAAGTCCAACTTCGACCGAGAGGTCAATCGACGGATTCAACTCGGCTGGGCAGCGTTCGGGAAATTACGACACATCTTCTCGTCAGATATACCTCAATCTCTGAAAACTAAAGTGTACAACTAGTGCGTGTTGCCAGTGATGACTTACGGATCAGAGGCGTGGTCCTTCACTGCTGGCCGTATGAGGACGCTCAAGGTCACTCAGCGAACTATGGAGAGGGCTATGCTCGAAGTTTCTCTGCATGATAGACTCAGAAATGAGGATATCCGCAGTAAAACCAGAGTGACTGACATAGCCCAACGGATTAGTAAGCTGAAGTGGCAATGGGCCGGCCATATAGCTCGAAGAACCGATAACCGATGGGGAAGAAAGGTTCTCGAGTGGCAGCCTTGTACCGGTAGGCGTAATGTAGGGCGGCCCCTCACTAGATGGAGTGACGACCTGGTAAGACATGCAGGAAGTCGATGGATGGAGGTGGCTCAGGACCGTGCTTTGTGGCATTACTTGGGGGAGACCTATGTTCAGCAGTGGACTTGTGAAGGGCTGTAGTGATGAGATATATATATATATATATATATATATATATATATATATATATATATATATATATATATATATATATATATAAATTAGTCAGTATTCCAATCAGAATCAAAATAATACCCTACGCGTCGAGCACAATAGTGATGTTGCGTACAAGTTGTAACTTGTTCAATCGTGCATTAACGAATACATGTATGTAATAGACAATGTCGAATTATAGGGGGTGCCGCATCAGCTAGGGGCCGGATTACCGGAGCTCCACTGTATTATTAGATATAATGTGTTATGGGAATACTGGTGTTTAATAAACAAATTATTTGTATTACAGAGGATTTGGAGTATGGAAATGTAGGTTCCCTGTTGTAGCTCTTACACTACATTCGTCAATACCAAATATGCAGGCAGTAATAATAACAACTACAATCTTACTTAATATTTGCAGAAATCACAATCTCACAGAAATCCCCTCTGAAGTAGAACTACCAACTATCGACAATAGTACAATGCCTTGTAATGTAGTTGTTAATGATATTCCTACAACACATAGAACTGATTTAATAAATAATTATTTTATGACATTATAGAAACGTTGACACTCATTGGACAAATAACTCCCTTAAATATCATTACAGGTAAACAAAATTATGTAGAAAAGCTAGAAATTAAATTGTTAGTATTTTGTTAGTTTTAAATTTAAATGTAAAAAGAAAGTAAGTATTTAAAATGAATTTCACTATTAAAAATACACATTAATTACTATATTACTATAATACTGAGATATTTATAAAAATGAACTTAAGTTACAACTGCCTTGTACTTTTTATACCACATATGTAAGTAACGGTACTTAATTTTTTTAAAATTTTGTCAAAGTGAAATAAACTGTGAAGTTGCTATTAAGTGTTACTTTTCTTTATAAATTGTTTGTGAATTTAGTTGTAAAAATAACAAATATTTAATAAAAATAATTTTTCTCTTTTAAAAATACAAATTAATTACTATAACATAATTGTATATAAAAGAACTTAAATAATTATAACTACCTTCTATGTTTTACAATAGTCTCCATGTAACTGTGTGCTGATGACTAACTAGAAATCACAAGTGTTACTTTTCTTTAAATGTATTTTATTTAAAGAAAAGTTCAAGCTTAAAGTTTATGAACAATGTGAATCATTGGTCTCCTTACCAACTGCATAAAGCAACTATTTTTAATAACTGTTTTAAGATGTGGGTGCTAATAATATGTATTCAAATTGTAATATGATGTGATGCAGGCTTGCACTGACGTTAAAGGTTGAAAATTGAATGTAGAATCAGTTATTCATTTTTTGTGAAAGTTTGTAAATTTTAGTGTAAAAATTTAAAAAATCAATAAAATATAATATCTCTATTAAAATATGTTAATTACTTTAATACTTAGACATTTATAAAAAGCGGCCAAGAGCGTGTGGGGCCACGCTCAGTGTAGGGTTCCGTAGTTTCCCGTCAGTCACGGTAAGTGTTCCCACTTATGAGTTTGTACAAAAACTGTTGTTTCCATCCAAGTTCAAAATATTTTTCCTAGAAAGTCCTTATAAAGTTCTACTTTCCAGATTTTTTTCATATTTTCTAAACTTATGGTTCAAAAGTTAGAGGGGGGGGACACATTGTTTTTTACTTTTGGAGCGATTATTTCCGAAATTATTGACATTATCAAAAATGATTTTGGTAAACCCCTATTCATTTTTAAATACCTTTCCAACAATATAGCACACGTTGGGGTTGAAATTAAAAAAAATCACTTCCCACTTTACATATAGGGTTACCCTAATAAAACATTTTTTTCCAATTTTTATTTTACCACTTTGTCGGCGTGATTGATACACATATTGGTACCAAATTTCAGCTTTCTAGTGATAACGGTAACAGAGATTAAGCGAGGACGGACAGACAGACATGGCGAAATTGACTACGGAATCCTAAAAAGGCATTTAACTTGTAACTACTTTTTCCTCCTTTTATACCACATATCGACATAGTAGTCTCCAAGAAAGTAAAAATACGCTCATAATAAAAAAAAGTTGCTCATAATAATGTTTATATATTATAGGCTATTTAGCAGGCGAAGAATTCAGAAATCGCAAGTATTACTTTTTTAATAGTTTGTGAATTTAATTGTAAAAATAAAACAAATATTGAATAAAAATGACTTTACTCTTTAATTACTATATTACTAAGAATTTAATGAAAAGGAAATTAAAGTATAACTATCTATCTACCTTTAATACATTTATTACATACATATTTTATTAGTTTAAAAGATTTTGAAATACAAACTACACAACTACTAATATTACAAATCATGAATACATACAAAGCTTGAATTTATTAACAACTACTTACAGATATATGACTGTCTTTTATATATCAAAATACTTACACTTGACACTTCAATTTTTACACTTACATACTATTACACAAATAAGTAACTATTTCTTAAAATTTTCTATTTCTAATTAAAGTTTTTCATTTTCTTATTTAAGTTTTTTATTTTATAATTTTATATTGTCTAATTTGACTCCAGGCACAGTTTTATAAATGTATAATATTCTGCAATGCCATGGTCTCTAGCAGATTTGGACCCATCACCCTGCACTTTCCTCTTATCTGTAAAATACAAATTAATTTAATTTATTAAATTAAATGTTATAGCTTTTTTTAATAGAAAAGGAAAATATCTTTTGCATATTACTATTTTACCTCAATTTACACTGCTTTTAAACTAAAGCGGACTAAAAGTTAGTCACCATACAGTACATAACCTCACTGAACGGAATACCATGTGAAATTGTCTATACATATAATAAAACAGTAACGATAGAAAAACTGTACATTGAGAATTTTCGAGAAAAAATTAGTGGCATTTGTTAGAAAAACGTAACTAATGATAAAAAGTGACTTTTTACAATTTTTGTCTGTGTGTATGGTACGGCTTCACGCCAAAACTACTGGATAGATTGAATTGAAATTAAGCAAAAATGTTCTTTGTTTACCAAGGAAGGCTTTAGGCTACATATTATCACGCCGTATGTTATAGGAGGTAAGCAATATTGATTTCAAAAAGTTTTTCTTCGTAATTGAATGCACAAAATAATCATTTAAAGATTATTTGGTAAATACAAATTATTCTTACGATAATAAACCGAAATCACGTTCATTTTTTGCTCCATATCGTGATTTACAACACTTTAATGCACAACCAGCCATATTTTCATTAAAAATGCTGTGACCACGCACATGTATTACACCCTCTAACGAAATATAGCAATACTACACTGAATATTTACTTAGAAAACATTTTAGCTATTTCCCAGTAGGTGACACTACTAAACATAAGGTTAAATCCTATGTAGGTACATCGTTAATCATTAACGTATTTGTAAATATATAGTGACGTTACTGAATAACAGAGGGCACTTATTACAATAATGATTTTTCTTTTTTCTCGAACAATATACTAGAAATAATAACATTTAAAGATTATTTGGTAAAAACACATTATTCTTACGATAATAAACCGAAATCACGTTCATTTTTTGCTCCATATCGTGATTTACAATACTTTAATGCACAACCAGGCATATTTTCTTTAAAAATATTTTTAAAATTATAAAATGAATGCGTCTTGACCTTTTGACCATGTCACTTAGACTAAATGACAAAAATCGGAGATATATCATATAGGACAAAAGTTACAGATGACAATTTTGTTACTGATGTCCGGTCTATTACTACTACCTATTTAAATGTCTTTGACTATCATGAAGTCAAGTCAAACTTTTGATTCTAAGTTATATCTTACCAACAAAGAGATTTAAATATATGTATATACACTATAGAGCAGACATTGGGAACATTTTTATACAAAAGCTGTGACCACGCGCATATATTACACCCTCTAGCGAAATATAGCAATACTACACTGAATATTTATTTAGAAAACATTTTAGCTACTTCCCAGTAGGTGACACTACCAAACATAAGGTTAAAATCCGTTGTAGGCACATCGTTAATCACTAACATATTTGTAAATAAATAGTGACGTTACTGGATAACAGAGGGCACTTATTACAATCATTTTTCTTTCTTCTCGAACAATATACTAGAGATAGTAAAATTTAAAGATTATTTGGTAAATACACATTATTCTTACGATAATAAACCGAAATCACGTTCATTTTTTGCTCCATATCGTGATTTACAATTTTTTTAATACACAACCTTTAAAAATATTTTTAAATTTGTAAAATGAATGCGTCTTGACCTTTTAACGATGTCACTTAGACTAAATGACGAAAATCGGAGATATATCCTATAGTACAAAAGTTACAGATGACAATTATGTTACTGATGTCCGGTCTATTACAACTACCTATTTAAATGTCTTTGCTTACTAAGCAAATTTGTTGTAATTAATTGATTTAAGTATGTAATTCTTAGTTTTGTTCCTTGCTGCTGTTACTATATTTTTTTAATACAAAAATAATGTACTTGTCTGTTAAATTAACTACAATTTAGTTTTAATTCATGATTTAATTAATTCATTTGGGTAAATAATATGTAGTTTCTATTTTCTAACTACATGTTGTTGGCGTTGAGTTAGATCGCGCTATGGTTTCGTCCTCAAAAAGTGATGTTATAGGTGCCGATGGGCCGCTCTCATCGCGCGCCCTCCTTTCTGCCTGCGCCCTCCTTTCTGCCAAGGAGGGTCGCGTTCGTATACGGCTTAGAGATCTCTAGTAAGATCGTTAAGCCAATTCCTAAAAGGTTGAGTTTAGTGGGTAAAAGTCCCACATAACCACGCAGCCGGCTGCGTGGTATGCTATGAGCATTCTCAACCTCCCTCCCCCGCTTTCCGGAGGGTTGCCCATATTTGCTTCGGGCGCAAAAAAAAAAAAAAAAAAAAAAAAACGCTCTCATCCTATCGAAACGGCAGTTACATTTGTTGTCTGTGTTGGTTGATGTGTTTAATTTTCCTGCGAATAATTATTATTCTACTTAACAGCAATTCTTACGTTAAGTACGTTTGATTACTTTTCATTTTCATTTTCATTGTTTTGAATATCGTTAGTATTGGACTATCGGATTAAGAAGGAATTTTCAAAATTCCTTCTTAATAATTTTAGCTATGCCTTTTAGAAAAAGATCAAATCTGTCTCGAAACTCAAGGATTTCTAAGATGCGCAGGTTAGTTCGATCTTTCGAAACCGACGCAGAGCGTGAACAACGGCTGGGTGCTAACCGTGAGCGTAATGCACTAAGTTTGTCCGCAGAAACTAGGATTTTAGAATTTAAACGAGTTTGCACTACCGCTTCTCGATCTCAGGAAAGTGTGGAATAACGAGAAGTGCGTTTAGCTATCGACCGGGATCGTCATTCTTTGCCTCGCGCATCCGAAACGGTTACACAGAGGGATTAGAGGTTGAGTCTTCAGAATATCCGCTCTGAGACTGCTCGATCACTTGAGAGCAGTCAGGAGCGTGAGATACGACTTGCGCGTGACCGAGAGCGTCATTCTTTATCTCGCGCTTCCGAAACGGAAACAGAGAGAGAGCAGAGATTAAGTCTTCAGCTTTTCCGCACTAAGACTGCTCGGTCGCTCGAGAATAGTCAGGAGCACGATACACGCCAAGCAAGCGATCGCGAGCGCCACGCAGTATCTCGCGCTTCGGAGACTTACACGCAAAGAGACTCGCGTTTAAGCTCCCAACGTATTTGCACTGCCACATCTCGATCACTTGAGAATCCTGAAGAACGTGAGACGCGACTTAGTGCAGACCGCTCACAGCATGCTTTAGTTCGGTCTTTGGAGACAGACGAGCAGCGCGAGCAACGCAACGCACTTGCTCGGCAAAGATGTCACGACATGCGTGCTGAAGTGTCTGTTCATTCCACGCAAGAACGTGAGCGGATTCAGGAAATTCGGGCAAGTCAGTCAGTCGAACAGCGTGTGGCCCAAATTGATCTAGACCGTATACGTCGTAATCTTCGCAATTCATCCTCATCTTATATTGAGTCTATGGTTTATGATCTTGAAGAGCAACCGTGGTTCAATAAAGAAAGGAGCGCGTTTTCCTATAATCCATTTATTAATTACATCGAACACGGAGACATTGGCACCATGTCTGAGGTTTGTGCACACTGTCACGCGCGTAAGTGGAAGGGAGAGACTAAGGGAATGTGTTGTGCGTCTGGAAAGGTACGACTAAACTCTATGCAAGAGCTACCGGAGATCTTACGAGTTCTTTTGAATAGCGAGCATCCCAAGTCCAGCCATTTCTTAAGCAATATTCGAGCCTACAACAGTGCTTTCCAGGTGACTTCATTCGGAGCTCATCAAGTCACTGAATCTGGATTCATGCCGACTTTTAAAATTCAGGGGCAAATCTACCATCGGATAAGTTCCCTGCTTCCCACCGAAATGCCGAAATTTTTGCAAATATATTTCATTGCAGATTTTGCTGAACAGGCTAATGTCCGATGCCGACACATACCTAATTTAGACTTGAGCCTTATAAGGGAATTACAAAACACTCTGCATAGTGTCAACCCATACGTTACCAATTTCAAAACCGCTCTGGAATCGGTGCCTGAACACGAGCGCGATAATTTAAAATTCGTTATTAGCGCAGACAAAAGACCGACCGCAGCCCATCCAGGACGATATAACGCACCAACGTTAAACGAGGTAGCCATCCTCTTGGTTGACCAGGATTGCGACAAAAGAGACATTGTTTTACGCACACGTGATGATCGCCTACAGCGTATCAGCGAGACACATCGCGCTTATGATACCCTATAGTATCCCCTAATGTTTTGTTGCGGAGAGGATGGCTATCACTTTGCCGTATACAATGTAGACCCGCAGACAGGTGCCCCAAATTATAACAAAAAGACTTCCGCCCTCCAGTTTTACAGTTACATGATTCAGCTCCGTTCCAACGACAACTCTCATCTCGAAATAATACTAGTTTTAAAGGAATTCATCGCGTATATTTAACTTTTTTACCCGACGTTTCGAGAGCTTTACAGCACCCATGGTCACGGGAAGGACTGAGATGTTCAACGTCCAGCTGTCATAGTTAACCGCGGTTACCATAGAGTAAAATTTTAACTTTTGTTCCGATCTACACAGTATGAGCTTATGGTATCATGGAGTCTTGCAGTTGTATGCTTGGGTTGGGATTTAATTTTATTTATTATAGGATCCCAAGCAGATGGTAGCACCCAGCCATCTTCTCTATTGAAATTAGGATGTTTTTTGATTTCAATAGCCTCGCGAATCATCCTTGGAAGGAATCGGTGTTCTTTAGCGAGGATTTGTGGTCTATCAAATCTGATGTAGTGACGTGCAGTCATTGTTTACATGCTTACCTGTTGAAGACTGCATCTCAATTGTAACTAGAAGGCTGGAAGAAAACAACATGCCCGCAGAATATGCAGTATTACTCAGACACTGCCTTACATCTGGCTACCTATTGTGGAAGGAGGAGTTCTACAAGCAAGTAGATGGTGTGGCGATGGGCTCACCTGTATCTCCCATTGTCGCCGACATATTCATGGAAGACTTTGAGGAGAAAGCCCTGCTTACTTCTCCCATAAATCCAAGATTCTACAAGCGGTACGTAGACGACACTTTCACAATTCTACCTTTAG
Source organism: Parnassius smintheus behrii (assembly GCA_036936625.1). Taxonomy (NCBI): domain Eukaryota; kingdom Metazoa; phylum Arthropoda; class Insecta; order Lepidoptera; family Papilionidae; genus Parnassius; species Parnassius smintheus. The sequence goes on along the minus strand of JAUPFT010000036.1, from coordinate 148,520 downwards.
ATAAAGTAACTGCATTTTTAGACCATCTTAACTCTATAAATTCTAAAATTCAGTTCACAATGGAGTTAGAGGCAAACAATTCCTTAGCTTTTCTAGATGTGTTAGTAATTCGGAATCCTGATAACACCTTGAGCCATACTGTGTATAGAAAAAAGACCCATACAGATAGATATTTAAACGGTGATTCTCACCACCATCCTTCACAGTTAGCTACCGTGGGTAAATCTTTGTTTCAGAGAGCACGAGGGATCTGTGACAGTAAACACCTGGCTGCCGAGCTCCAACATGTCAAGCAAGTTTTGCATGACAACAAGCTTCGGGTCCCACGCCTACGTCACAGAGAACGAGTGAAACCGGCCACAGTCGAGCGTGTACCTGCTGTACTGCCATATGTTAGAGGAGTCACTGACAAGATTGGCTACATTTTGAAGCGCGCTTCCATCAAAACATACTTCAAGCCGCCGAAGAAGATTGGTCAGTTTTTACCATCAGTCAAGTGTAACGTCCCTCTGCAAGATGCAGGAGTGTACAAGCTTGATTGTGAATGTGGTCTCTCCTACATAGGACAAACTAAAAGATCAATTAAAACCCGTGTCAAAGAACATATAGCTGATGTGAAGAATCGACGCTCCGGGAAGTCTGCAGTCTGTGAACATGTACAAGATCGCCCCCGTCACTACATCAGATTTGATAGACCACAAATCCTCGCTAAAGAACACCGATTCCTTCCAAGGATGATTCGCGAGGCTATTGAAATCAAAAAACATCCTAATTTCAATAGAGAAGATGGCTGGGTGCTACCATCTGCTTGGGATCCTATAATAAATAAAATTAAATCCCAACCCAAGCATACAACTGCAAGACTCCATGATACCATAAGCTCATACTGTGTAGATCGGAACAAAAGTTAAAATTTTAATCTATGGTAACCGCGGTTAACTATGACAGCTGGACGTTGAACATCTCAGTCCTTACCGTGACCATGGGTGCTGTAAAGCTCTCGAAACGTCGGGTAAAAAAGTTAAATATACGCGATAAATTCCGTTAAAACTAGTATTATTTCAATGTGTAGTGTTCGCGTAAATATAAGAAATAACTCTCATCTCCATTATTACCGTGCACTCTTTAGTCAATTTCTGGTAGATGAGTATGCCAAAATTGAAACGGAGCGGTTGGTGTTCATTAGAACGAATCAACGGAAACTAAGGGCGGAAAACTACGTGCACCTAAGGGACGCCATGCGAGAGGACTCTAACGCGGAAAATATTGGACGGATGGTGATACTCCCTTCCACCTATACGGGAGGTCCGCGGTACATGCACGAGCGGACACAGGACGCATTCTGTTACGTGCGCAAGTACGGTCGACCGGACCTCTTCATCACCATCACTACCAACCCTAAGTGGCCCGAAATAACCAGCGAGCTCTTAGCAGGGCAGGTGCCACATGACAGGCACGACTTGATTTCTCGGGTGTTTCATTTAAAATTAAAGTGCCTGATGGATCTTCTCACAAAAGAAAAACTATTTGGTACTACCCGATGCCACATGTATTCGGTAGAGTGGCAAAAACGCGGTTTGCCCCATGCGCATTTGCTTTTGTGGTTGAAAGATAAAATCAGGCCCAACGAGATCGATAATATCATAAGTGCTGAGCTACCAGATCCCAACGTTGACCCCGTTCTGTATCAAATTGTAAAGGGTCACATGGTGCATGGTCCTTGCGGAGCCCTAAATCGCAATTCTCCTTGCATGAGGGACGGACGGTGCTCAAAAAGGTTCCCGAAGCGATTTAGCAGCGAAACACTTACAGGTGAGGATGGATACCCTTCATACCGGCGTCGATCTCCTGCTGAGGGTGGCAGTCATGCCGAGTTAACTATGCGTGGCCAGGCAGTCGAGATCGACAACAGGTGGATAGTTCCATACTCACCTGTACTTTCCAGTACGTTCAGTACCCACATTAACGTCGAGTCGTGCACAAGCGTACAGTCGATTAAATACATCTGTAAATACGTCAACAAAGGTAGTGACCAGGCAACGTTCGCTTTACAGAGTACTGACAGGGATGAAGTGACCAAGTACCAGTCTGGTCGCTACATCAGCACTTCTGAGGCGGTTTGGCGGATACTGGCCTTCTCCATACACGACAGGCATCCAACAGTCATGCATTTAGATGTCCATTTAGAGAATGGCCAGCGCATTTATTTTGACCCTGATAACGTTGCAGCGAGATTGGAAAATCCGCGCCAAACCACTCTGTTGGCCTTTTTCAGACTATGTGAAGGGGACAACTTTGCTAGATCACTCACCTATGATGAGGTGCCGTCGTACTACACGTACGACAAGCAAGGAGGTGAATTTAATCGACGTAGACGCGGACACACAATTACCCCTTTCAATTCAAGCGCGTGCAGTTTCCTGTGAGCGTGTGCTTCGCCATGACAATAAATAAGTCGCAGGGGCAGACACTGAAGGCTGTGGGTGTCGACCTCAGGACGAGCTGCTTTTCACACGGACAACTGTACGTGGCTTGCTCCCGCGTCACCAGTCCTGACTCGCTGTATATATTGAATGAGACCGAGGGAAAAACAACGAACGTTGTTTACACAGAAGTGTTACAGTAAATTACAACACTTCTGTTTACTAAGCTAAATAGTTTTTGAGGTAGGTATCTAAGCTTTAGTATAAGTATGGGATGAGTCTTTTGAGTGTGTCTATTATTAAAATAAAAATAGAATAAAAAATAGTTATGCGATACGTGGGCAAAGCCACGTGTACAGCTATAGTTTATAAAGTATTTTTTTGTAGTGCGTTCCGCACCGGATCGGTGAAATATACGGGATGAAAAGTTTTTTGTTGTATAGGTGTTAAGTCTAGGCAACATATAGGCTATAATTTATTTTGGAAAATGGAATACCTGATGTACAACCGCAACAGACCAGCTAAAGTATAAGAGATATAAAAATGGTGCCATAGCAAAAAATATTCCACGTGAAGAGTATTTTCTGCTGTGAGAATAAATTTGAAGATCTGGAACACCTGTTGTGGAACTCCAAAGCCCAGCGACATTATAACATATATAGGAATGACGTCTTAGCAAAAGTTGTTTAGTCTGATGGGTATTTCCTGTTGACTTACAAAAATGAAAGATCTGGAAAGTCTCGAATTGTTTGGCGCATCACGTTGTTTTCCCGTCTCCGGGCTCTTTGAATTTGATTTTGACGACCCCGTTGTCGCTGGTATAAGCAACAGGATCAGCGTACGAAGTCGCGGGCAGAAGTTAGTTATCTTATAAATTCAAATTCTATCAACATCAAAATAACCATTACCTGTTTGAGAAACATTGAATGTTACTCTCCTTGGTGTATCTGAAATTTTAATTTGTTCAGCAACAACACAGGCGTGAACCTGAGCCATTGCTGAATGTAGAGAAGTAGGGGTCGCAACCATTTCTCACTCTCACTCTATGATTTCTAGATTGATCCTAGCATCTCCACCTAATTTCTCTACACCATAACCATTTGGTACAATACCACCACCATCACAAATCACTACAAAGTGCTCAGGTTCCTTATCTCCCCCATAAGGAACAACTAATCCACTGGCTGTATTCCCCGATAAGCTGGTAACACGAACCTGTATTTCGTCTGGGGGTATATACTCACCAACACAATGCAAATTAAAAGATGAAATGAATAAAGAATCCTATACCTTTAAACGAGCAATTCTTGTAATATATATACAGAATGGGTCCCACATATATGCAATAAATGAAACCATATACTTGTTATCGCCTTTGCTGACGATATACAAAAAATGAACGTAATCGGTCCAGTAATTAGGTCAAAAAGTAGAGTTTTAATTTTAAGCAAATTTGAACTCTCTATAGAATTGGGTCACTAAGTCAATGATTCAATGAACTTGAATCCTTGAACATTAAAAAGCGACGTTGCCACGCAGTGCAAACTATTGGTATTGCGACATATCGACAGCGGTGTCTTTTGTCGGCGTCCATAAACAAGCGGCATGAGGCACGCGGCGTACTTCAAAGGCGACAGCGCAAGTGCGCGCGCGCCTTTGTCGTAGAGTAGGACACCAGTTATCGACGATTAGCTTCTTTCAAAGGGAGTAATAATCGATAAACAAAAAAAAATGTTTAGCTTTAAACACTTAGGGTATGGTTTTTTTAGAATAATCGTGTTGTTATGATAATTCTAAAAACACTACGACCTAAGTATTCAAAGCTAAACTTTAAAGCTTTTTTGTTTAAGTGTGTTTTTGTAGATTTAGAGATAATAAATTATTTTAACATGCTAAAAACCCATAAAAACAACCAATTAAAAAGTCGTACATACTTACCCATTTCCCAGGAAGTTACAAATCGGTAGTTTCGTAAGTTCAATTGTATAAAAATAAACTTTTTTTAACAATCAATAACTTGTCGATTGTTATCAAATCAAAAATCAAAATTACTTGTATTCAAATGTAGCAGGTAAGTAAGTGTAAAAAGAAAAGTATCGATAAACGATAATTGCACCTTGTGGCCGCCCTATTTATTATTTTTGCCATTTTGGAATTTGGAAATTCGGCTTCCAGTTCACGCTTCACGCGCAATTCTCCCAGAATACAGGTGTGTTTCGCTGCCTACACGCATCGCAATTATTTATCGTAAGATAATTATCGTATTATCGTAAGATAAATACAATTAGTCGAACAATTCTTTTACGGTGAAATAGACACTTATTAGTTAATTGACTTTGTGTGTGTGTAAATAGTGTTTTTAAGTACGTTTATTTTTATTATTTTTTCACTGTGATATTGACACTACTTGACTTTTGTGCATACGTTTTGGCGGCGAAAAATGCCAAGACAATAGCATTTTACAGTGCGGCAGAGTATATAGACATAGTTTTATTGTATGGCGAATGCCACCAAAATTCAGCGTTAACTCTGCGTACTTATAGTGAGAGATACGGCGCAACTCGCGTCTGCCCTACTAGCGTCCGGACAATCCTAGGTGCTGTCCAAAGAATCAGGGAAAATCAGCGCATAGTGCCCAACACTCATGAAGGAGTTGCTCCGCGTCACTTTCCACCCTCGTTCGAACAACGAGTCTTAGACCATTTCGATCGGAATCCAACCTGCAGCCTTAGACAAGCTGGGCGTGTGTTTAGAGTGAGGCATAAACAATACACCGAGTGCTGAAAAGGAACAAACTACGTCCTTATAAATATGTTAAGGTGCAGGCGCTGCTGCCCCGCGATAAGCCGATTAGAGAATCTTACTGCCAGTGGGTACTGGAAAAAATATCTCAAGACCAACGTTTTCTAACAAATGTGTTTTGGACAAATGAAAGCACGTTTACTCGAAACGGCATATGGAACCGACAATCCATGCGTTACTGGAGCCATACGAATCCCCATTTATTTAGGGAATCAGCTCATCAATACTGATTTTCCATTAATGTTTGGGCAGGCATTCACGGAGATCAAATAATCGGCCCTATTTTTATTGACGGAAACCTGAATGCACAGAAATTTCTCAATATTCTTAACGGCCCAATAACAGAATATTTAGAAGGATTGTCTGTGGCAGCTTACCAAAGGGTATGGTTCCAGTTAGATGGAGCTCCTCCACACTCCGTACTCCTCGCGAGAGAGCGGCTTAACACCATGTTCGGCGAACAATGGATAGGGTGGCCAGCTCGATCGCCCGACCTCACTCCTCTAGACTTCTTTTTATGGGGCTTTATTAAAAATGAAGTGTACTCAAAGATCTCCGAAACCGAAGATGAACTGCGCAATGGTATTGTTGCCGCCTTTAACAAATTAAAAGCCCTGGCTCTGGATCCTGAACGAAATTTGTTGATCAGGCTTCAGGACAACATTATGCGGCGATGTAACTTGTGCATTCAAGAACGTGGCGGACATTTTGAAAATTTTAAAATTTAGGGTTTCATTAAATTTTGCTACTAATATGCAATAATATTTATTTCGTTTAATTCCATTTTCGCGAAATAAAAAAGTGGCGGTAAAATATCTAAACAGTTTAGTGAGTAAGTTTTTATTTCGTCGCACATTGTCCAACGAACCATAGGCCGTGCCGACAATCGCCATGCCACCCGCGTGCTACGTTGTCACTCTTCCAAGGGGTCAACGTACGTTGTCTAAACAGAGTGTTTACTTTTACTGAATTTATTTTAATATTTATTTTGTTTGAAAATTTCACTTTTTTATTTTACGGGTTTTAATTTAATATTTAATTTTTCTACACTTCTACGGACTAGTATTACTTGTGGTTTCATTTATTGCATATATGTGGGACCCCATTCTGTATAATCGGAATCTCGGAAACGGCTCCAACGATTTTCATAAAATTTAGTGTCGGGAGTTTCGAGGGCAATAAATCGATCTAGCTAGGATTTATTTTTAGAAAATGTCCTTTTATCCGTGTTTTCAGGCAATAAAAAAACCTGCTACAATATAAGAAGGTAAATTTTGTCAGATCACTAACGATCGTAATAGCTCAGATGGGATATCGGTCGGGCGTGATATCGGAGTTTCGTGGTTCGCGTCCTGTCTCTGGTCCGGCTTTTTTCCTTTTTTTTTTCAAGTTCCCTTCTTTTGTGAGAAAATCTATTATTTCAAGCCCTTTTTTTAGTATTTTTTAAAAATACGAAAATTTTAACAAAAATATTCCACTCATGATTTTTTATTCAAATAACCAGTTCAGTTCTTTCTATTCTGTCAATAAGATCAAAAAATATTATTTATGTTTCATCAGTATGTAATTTATAAATGTAATTTCAAAAAAAAACCGAGCAAAGCTCGGTCATCCGTGTACTGTAAATAAAATGGATAATCACTTATTTATACTTAGATAAAAAATAAATAAACCATGAAACTCACTTTTAGGTATGCTGTTCATTTTTATTTTGGTGCAACGTTTACGTGCATTCTTCTTTAAATTCTCCCGTTTCAGCCGAAGCTGTCCTGGGCTCGACAACTTCTTGCCGTAGTATTAAAAGGGTAAGGTTTACAATTAAGTCGCCTGAATTAGGGGGTGGAGGTGGAGGGAGGAGTTGTAGAGTCACCCTCTACTTCCCCCTCCTGCCGGATGTGCTTAGATTTTTTTATAAATTTTTAAAAATCTCATTTTGAGGTTATGTTTCGTAATTTTTATGACAATTTTAACCTGATTTATGGGGAAAGAGACTTGGGGGATTACAAATCAAGCAAAATTAGGGTGTTTTTCTGTAGATTTTGTGACAAAACTAAACCAAATCGAATATAAGTAAAAACTACCATGATAGATAACCAAGATAGATAGAATACCAAGATAGATTGGTTCTTCATCTGCAAATGTTTTAACTCTTGTTGTAAATAATAGTTCTTTATATTGTAAAAACGAACTTCCCTTGCCATTTTCTACAAAATTAACGATACCGGCTTGAGTTTCGGTACATTTCTTGGTCTATTATCGACATATTTTAAAAATTTTAAAAAATACTAAGTATAAGTAGACAGACATATTCAATTAAAAAATGTGTTTATTTTTATCAAAATGTCAGAAATAGTCGTAGAAAAAATAAAAACTGATGCACATTTTTTCACATATTCTACTAATACCAACTAATGCGGATGAATCATAAAGTATTGCAATAAGGGCTATTATATTTCTGGTGCCTGTTTTGATTTAAGGTCGTTAGATACGTAACGTATTTCGTCCCGGACGGAGCGGGACGTGAAATTTTGGAAATATCGTTTCATAGAAAACGTACGTGATAATGCATACGTTACGGATGCACGGACGGGACGGGGACGTGGCATGAACGGGACGGTACAGATGGGTCTAAAATTAATAAGCTGCTAAATTAACACTGTTAAATTTTTTTAGTGTCAACACCTGTTAAATAAGTTCTGAGATTGCTGTTAAATTTAGTAGTCACAACTCACAACAAAACAATAATGGTCTTGCTGGCTGGACATGGACAGTGCTCCCATCCGCACCAAACACGGACGCCGGATATATATTTGTCTCGCTTTATCCCACTACTGCAGACCGCAGGCAGACGCGACGGCAACAACAAAGAAAACACAAACTAATAAGAGTAGGTACTAACGTAAAAAAAAGGACACACGACGCGCGTGTTCCGTTTCCGTCTCTATTGAATTGTTTTCAACATAGCGATTTATTTAGCAACTACTAATTTTGTATTTAGTGTTCAGTCACAGTTAGAATGTTAAGGTCGAGCGAGTTCATTTAACTGCTAAGTGCTAACTGCTGAATTTGGAAATAATTTATTATAATATTTAACTAGTGTTAAATAAAGACTGATTTTCGTTACGAAGGTTTACGCGAGTTTGTTATCTAGGTAGTAGGTAGGTAGTTAGTGTTGTGAGTGAAAATTCCAATTGTTTGACTGTTTGTGTAGTGTTGTTTGCGTTTGAAACAGAATACTTATAAATTGGAAGAAAACAACTAAAATGGATATACAACGCCAAAAAAAAAAGTGAAATATGGAACTTTTTTACGGATAGCGATACCGTAAAAAAAATTGATACGTGTAATTTGTGTAAAAAGACTATTTCATACAAGTGCTCAGTTTCAAATTTAAAATCTCACATGAAGTTCAAGCATCCTACTATTAATATCCAACAGGCACAACAACAAAGTGCTTGTACATTATCTGAGTCTCAGTGTTCCGTTAGTTCTCAACAGACTGTTCCTATTACTGAAAATGCCCCCAGTACTTCAAGTTCTTCGGGTACTAATGATGAGTTTTTGCCACCACCAGCAAAGCAGAGAAAAATTCAACCAAGTGTATCAACTTATGAAGTAAAAAAATGACTTTAAAAGAGAAACAACGACTCAATTATTATTTGATGCAGCTTTTCATACTTGACTTTCAACCATTTTCAATAGTAGAAGACGTTGGCTTTATCCAATACTCAAATTCTTTAAATTCGTCATACACGCTTCCATCTCGAAAATATCTATCAAATACACTTTTACCAACAATGTACGAACAGTGTAGAACAGAGGTGCAAGAAGTAATAAATAAAGAAGTCGAAACAATCTGCATTACGACTGACAATTGGACTTCAGCGAGAAATGATAGTTTTATGGCTGTTACTGGGCATTTTATAAATAAAAATTTTGATTTGGAATCGATTGTTTTGGACTGTGAAGTAATTTCGGGTCCTTCCAATAGTGAAAATACAGCATCTCAGTTAAAAAGTATTACCGATTCTTGGGGTATTTCAGCTAAAATCAATTTAGCTGTTTCTGATAACGCGGCTTACATCAAGAAAGGCACATCACAGGAGCTAGGGTGGAAACATTTCGGATGTGCAGCATACACAATAAATTTGATAGTACAAGAAGCGACGGAAAAATCTGTACCCATCAAGTCTGTGATTGAACGTGTGAAGCTCGTCGTCGCTTATTTCAAGCGAAGCACTAAAGCCACTCAAAAACTTGATGAGTTTTAAAAGCAAAATGGAGCAACACAGCCAAAACGACTGCTTCAAGAAGTCCCGACAAGGTGGAATTCCAAATTCTACATGCTCGAAAGGATCGTAGAAATTCAAGATGCCGTCAAGTCATCCATTGCCACTTTGGCTTACCAAATTTAATGCCGGAAGACTGGTTACTTTGCAACGAAACTTGTAAAGCCCTGAAATGTTTTGAAGAAGCATCAAATTATCTGAGTGGTGAAAAGTATTTGACTGCCAGTCGACTATTAATAATCATAAAAGGCATAAAGTGAGTTCTCAGCGATATTTTAAGCTCGGATTCTTCCGGTTATCACTATCTGCCAATAACATATGATTTTGTTCGAGTTTTGTTAGATTTAACTCATAGTCGTTTCGAAAATATAGAAAATAATAACACGATTGGGGTAGCTACTTTTTTGGATCCCCGCTTTAAGTTACAGCCCTTTACATCTTCAAAGCAAGCAACTTTGAGGGAGAACATGATCAAACTTGTCGCTCAAGAAATAAATCGAGAAGGACCATGTGAAAATATTGAAGTTAGCAAAAGTTCGCTTGATCCCACCTGAATATTTTACGACTGCGATGCTAGGGAGTCTGTACCGCAATCAATTGTGTCGCACGAGCAATAATAGAAATAGACAAATATTTGAATGAAAAAGTGATTAGTCGCAATAATTTACCGTTGAGCTGGTGGAAGCAGAACCAAGGAGTTTTTCCACATTTGGCTAAGTTGGTTCGAAAAAAATGTAATGTACTTAGTACTTCTGTTTCTTGCGAAAGACTTTTTTCGCGAACTGGTTACATAATTTCACAACGAAGAACTCGCCTTGGAGTCCGAAAAGTCAAACAATTGTCATTTTTAAATGGAAATAAAAAATATATAAAATTTTAAGATATGTTATGTTACTAAGTGATAAGTAGATATAAGAAAAAAAAAACAAAAGATAAAAATAACAAGAAAAAAAAAGATAATTATATAAAAATTACGAATACTAAAAAAGCAGATATGAAAAAAAGAAATCGTTGTAAATAAATTGATTCTCATTATAAATACGCCAACAGAAAAAGTTGACAGTCCTAAGCCTGTGAAAAATATGAAGGAAATGAGAATTAATTAATATGTGTTAAAAACTGTCTGTGACTAAATTTAACAGTTGCTAAAAATAACAGCTAATTTAACTGTTAATTATTTCTAGCATTAGCATTTAGCAGTGTTATTATTTTTTAACGTTTAAGCCCATCTCTACGGGACGGGAAAAATATCGTCGGTGACGATGTTTACCCCTTCCCGCCCGGGGCGTGCCACGTCCCGTCCGTGGTTCCGCTACGTATGCACAGTCACTCCGTTGTAGACGTGGGTCGTTACGTCATTTTCAAGAAACGGAAAGAAACCAGTGACTTGATCGGCGTCACCTGTTTCAAAACTAGTGATTTTTGTAACTGGCTATTTTTATTCGGCTACTGTGATTGTTTGCATAAATATCACCACCAACTATACAGTAACACACGAAACGAAAATAAATTTAATCACAATCTGTGTTTGTAGCTATACAGTAACTGTAGACTGTTAAATCAATAAATTAACTTCCTTTCATACTCTATTCAGGTTTAGGACAGACCGCATTAAATGTATTTATGATTGATTTGCGTTTACTATGACACTAATATTTTCATAAAATTATTAACGCAGGCATATTTACAAGTCAATTCGATTGTATATACAATGTTTATTATATTTACAGTTTATTTACACTTTTTCAACGTTTTAACTGTCATTTGTTTTTGCACTTTTATTTACACTGTACAATTAATGTGTTTGTTTGTTTGGCTATTTATACACAGTTTTTAAGTTTTATATTATTATAAACATTTAAATTTTTATACACATTTTTAGTTTTATTCTAATTTTATGAATAAACGAGTTCATGACTCCGTGACGTTAAAAATGTTTTAAAAATTATTTTAGTTAAATTCAATGTGACTCGCTTCCCGGAATCGCAAACCGTTGAAAATATTTACAAACAGAGATTACTCTATTTTATTGTCTATGTCTATAGTCTTACGTATGAAAATGTAACGTACAATAATATTGTTACTTACGACGGTTTGTTTATTGTTGTATGCCACATGTGCGCTTTGCGCTTGAGCGACCGACAGTCGACTCCCGCAATAATCATGGTTAACAGTAATCGTAATCACGCATTTACAAAAATCACTACTTGTAACATGACTCGAAACTAGTGATTCGGTTACATGCCGCGTAGCCAGTTACTGTATCTAGTGACGTGAAATAACGCCCACGTCTACTCCGTTGGCTACGCAGTGATGCGCGTGTCGTACCGAACAAAATGGACGACGAAAAACTAATTAAATGTGTATGATCATATCCATATTTGTATAATCTTGTACACCGTTTTGGACACAAAATTATTAACTGCAAACGGTTAGTGTACATTTATACTAACCGTTTGCAGTTTGTTTGTATATATTATTTTTTATTGATGTCTTTATACGAAAAAACATAAAATTGAGTCTTGCCATCCAAATGTTCTTTATAGAGAGTGTGGTATTCACCTCGTAGTCCTCTTTTCTGCCACATAGGATGTACAGAAAATCTCCTTTTACTCTTGATGATTATTCTTCATCATCTAAAGCAATAGCAACTAATTCCAATTCTTCAAATGAAAAATACATCTTTCACAACACTAGCACGTTAGTTTCGAATCACTGTCACGGTGCATATGCATTAAACTCCCGTCCGTGTTGACATATAACCACGTTCCGTCTCCGTCCCGTGGACGTGCTAATTCCGTCCTGTATGCATCGATCTTTATTGTACAAATATTTCCATAGATTACTGTATATATTATATGCAGTCCGCGCTCGGCCGCCGTCGTGAGTGGATACCAGCGGCGCATGCTAAAAAGATCGCTGTATACATAAAATAATAGAAAAAGAAAATACAAATTGCATACATAAGTACTTGACAAGTAATAAAATTATTATTTTTATACTCACAGTTTTTTATTTAGCTAAAAATAAGTAGGATTTATATACATTTAAACTTACCTCCGGACTTGATAGAGTGACCTGAAGGTAACTACTACTGCAACTCCCGGACGAGTGGAACTAGGTGTGCCGAGTTTGGGCTCGTTTTGTTAGCTGTGATGAGACCTTACCTCCAGACTTGATGGTGTGACCTGAAGGTGTACTTTCGTGACCGCTATTTGAACTTATCGGAGAGTAAAACTGGGTGTGCCGAGTTTGGGCTCATTTTTTTTTTTATAGGAAAAGGGTGACAAGCGAGCACACAGTCCACCTGATGGTATGTGGTTGCTGTGGCCCATAGACATCTACATCTATCCTCGTTTGCGAATCAAAATGCAGATGCGGTGTCAGCCTTGAGGACTAAGATGGAATGTCTCTTTTCCAGTAAAAAGGGTCTCCGGTTCTCTACACTCACCATACGAAACACAGCAGCATTGAGCTGCTATTTGACGCTGGTATTCTGTGAGAGCGTGGTCCTTCCCCGGTTGAGCCGACCTATTCGTGCTACAACTATACAATTAATATAGCTGCAGCATGGCTCTACCACGTAAAAAATTATATATCATTTTATTAGTTATGATGAGACCTTACCTCTGGACTTGATGGTGTGACCTGAAGGTATTCTTTCGTGACCGCTATTGGAACTCCACGACGACTAGGACTAGGTGTGCCGAGTTTGGGCTCGTTTTGTTAGTTATAGTTCATTTCAAATAGGATGGCAGGATTCCACTTGAGACTTAGCAATTACAATTACAGCTGTAATGTTAATCTATTGTTGTGTGATTATTTTATTGCTTTAACACTTGAAGTTAAGCATCTGTTGATAATACTGAACCAGTATAGCTGGAATGACGAATTTTGGTACTTGAACATTAAAACAAATTAAATTGTAGATAAAAAACCTTTATTACTTTTAACTTAACTATTTTAAATACTTATAACAACTTGTTAATATTTTGTTTAATCAATCACTCTGAAGAACATTCATCGGTATCTGTGTCCACATGTTCCTTTGTAAAATTATCAATTCTTTTAAAACTTATCTTGGTCCGTTTACGAGGAAGATGATTAGATCCTGCTGACACTATTCACACAAACAGTTCTTATAGGCACGTTTGTTAATTCCGATGTCTCTTTAATCACTCCCTTATCACCCATGCGTTTCAAAAGCTTATTGTAAACACTCAAAACTATGTCTTGAGCGTCTGAACTTAAATGTCTTTTTCTACGCTGAACACTATTTTCATCACTTGTAGATGCACTATTTGATATTTCCCATGGTCGAAACATGTTTATTTGTACGTCTGTGTAATAACAAAGTTACAAGACGACTGAATTTTTGACAACAATGTCATCGTGTATTTAACAAAAGCATCAAAACTTGTTTGCTGCCACAAAAATACTATTATTAACTATTTTTTATATTGAGAATGTCGCGCGCATATTATAATACCTATAAACTGTTATATATTCGTAATCATAACAAAACACAGTTAAACTAATATTATAATACCTATAACCTGTTAATATTTTCGTAATCATAACATAACACAAACGCAAAACTAACCTATGCTATACTGTATAGAGATTTAACTAATTACAAAAATAAGCAGTTTTGAAACTAGTTACTAAAAATTATAATAGCTCAAAGGCAACAAACACGCAGCAACAGTTTTATCTAGGTCCATCTCAGCGGGCATACGGAGTTCAAATGATACAACTAGTGTATACATGACATGGCGTGTTCTCGTGTCGAGCCTTTACGCGACGAGAGGCACACAAGGCGACGACTCTGCTTCTTTTTGTATTGATCAGAACTCTCACATCTTTAACGCTGCTGTCCGCTGCCAGCCTTGGTATTTTACGTCTAGTCTAGCATAAACAAGATGGTTTACCATCATCTATGGGAAGCCTTAAAATTTTAAGGCAAATCCCGCAGTCGTCACATCTGCGCTACTAAAATTGAGCGACGGATTTTCTAATGTCACCACCGCATGGCAATCTATTACACGTATTGTTATCCTTTAGCTACACGCACCTAGAAAGTTGCACTAACGCTCGCATAGAACGTATTTCACCCCAATTTCTAAAATTAAATCCGTATTTACTACTTACTTATATCTAAATATTATATCTATATAATCTTAATCTAAATGATTACAGTATTAATAATCAATATTTTTAGAACATTCTCAAGAAATGGACTGATTTACTTAGTTACAATTTTAGTCCCTACATTTATCATAAGTCATGACAGACCTGTTTGCCACATTAAGAGTATATATGTGTCTTATTTTTGACATTGGATTAATATGACATCTTTAATGGGATGTCAATTGCCCATCTTTGAACGGGCCAGGGCTTTTGTAAGATTCACCGCAGTTATAAGCCCCGTACGTCGATATTGCGATGGAACCTTGTCATCATCTACCGCAAAAAAGTACAGACAACAAAAAAGTTAATCTTCTTTTCGTGTGAGGTTTTGTCACCTCTGGCGAAAAAAGTAATAACCTAGGGTTATTCATATTTATATTATATTATATACATATATTTATAGGTATTTAATTACAAATATTTTCTATTAAATTACCTACTAATATAATAAACGTGAAAGAAGTCTTACCTACTAATATAATAAACGTGAAAGAAGTCTTGTCTGTTTGATACGTTTTAATTTCTCACCTCTCAATCAATTTTAATGGATTTCTAATAAAAAAATCAAGTAATAAAAAATCGATGTTTATTAATACAATTCCATAATTCTAGACTAATTCTTCAATTTCACTCATATTATTATCTAAATCAGAACTAGTTCCAGAGTCCGTTGTGTCAGATTCACTGTCGTCTGCCGTATTGATGATATATAATTCGTCAGTTATTCGGTCTTTACGCCAGTATTCTTATAATCTAATTATGAATAACTCAGAGTACTCTTTTTCCTTTACGAAGTAATTGTCCACTTTAATAATTATTTAAAGAGCACAGCTGTTAATTACTTTCTTACTCATTGTAACAAAATACCTAAGTATGACAAAACTTCATATAATTAAGTCGACATTACCATTCCGTGTGACGAGAACCTCGTGAAAGCCGAAACAGATAAACGAACAAAATATCTGGACCTGGCTTACGAGGTGACCGACATGTGGGGTAGGAAATAGTCGTTTCTGCAAACGGGCTAATCCCAGTCAGTCTCTCGGGTCATCTGAGGAGGCTGGGACTCCGTGACGGACCACTTCAAGCTCAAATGCAGAAGGCGGTGCTCCTTTATACCACCCGCATCGTCCGCCGGTTTCTCTCCCTTTCCCCCTAACCCTCCGCCATTTGGTCGCTCCTGTCGTGGGCCTCCATCTGGTTGGGCTTTTATTTATTTATGTATTATTTATTTATTTGTGCTGGTATATGAAATATATATTTATGTATATTTATCATTTCCTTTTATATATTTATTCAGCCCAACCAGATGAGAATACACTACTAATACCACAAAACTTAACAACGAAAATAAAACAGGATAACGAAAATGAAAAGCTGTAAAAACACTCTATACGCGTAAGCGCCGGCTGACCTTGCGAACGTTACTGACAGTTCGACTATGTCACTTAGACTAGATGCAGGCCTTATCAACTAATGTATGGGACCTATGCGACAGTAAGAACAGTAGCGCCATCGAATAAATTCTCAAAGAATTACGTCGGTTTCGCAGATCGATGTAATACTTGATAAACCATGTAGATGGCGCGGTAACAGTATTATTTATTTGGACATTTGTCTTACGAGATTTCTACCAAAAAATTGCCAAGTTATTTAAAAACTTCTAAAACGAGAGTATTTCATCAATGGATTTTGTATCTTTCTATTCATTTTAAAAATACTATATTTCGTTAGTTAGTTTTTTTACTGTTATTTTGGATTTTATTAAAAAAGAAAAATATTGGTTATGTTTCAGCTGTAAATAAAAATGATTAAAGCAGCAGCGACAGTTATCTTCTCTACGTTTATTGAAGAATATTAAATTTAGAAAATGGCAACTCTCCGCTAGGAGTAAATGTATTCCGCGGTTTTCATTCACTTCAAATTTCAGCGAATTGTCGGTTTTTGTTGTTCCTTTAATTTGTTACTTTGTTATAGTTCTTTGTCTTCATTTTTGCGTTGAGTTGAGTGAATTTCGTATTAGTGTCGGTCGAACCAGAGCAGTGTTGTTGGTAAAAAGTTGATAAACTCAAGTGAGATACTGACTCCTTCCATAGTTTGTGTAAAATTGTTGTGAACTTAATTAGGTATCCATCTACTTATTTCACCATGTAAGACATTACACTAGGAGTAAGATAAAGGAGTCAAGTGAGATAACAAGTTTTGTACAATTTATGCGTTTTTATTGATTGATTTGAACTGTTGATTTGCTTCAATTAATTAATCTTAATTTGTGTTAGTTATGATTTTAAAAATAAGTGTTGATTAGTAGTTTAGATTTATAACAAAATGGAGGAGGTGATGGGAACACCATCCGGATGGGGAGTCCCTCCTGATCCGAATGGTGTTCCCTGTAATCCTCGTCCTCCCATATCAGTGAATAAGATTAACACTAAGCAAATTAATCGCAAACGACCGCAAAGCACCAATGATAGCACAAATGATACAATTAGCGAAAAAACAAGGTTGATAATAAATCCAGCACAACCTTTACCATCGATCCAATCTATATATACCCCCTCTGATTACATTGAAAAAAAGTCTAAATACTCCAATGACTTTTTGTTTTATTTGAATTGCCAACATAAGAAACAGCAATTAATGTTTGGTTACATTACAGCATTATAAATTTTACATGATTAACTGCTCTTATAATTATAGGCAATCGCAGCATGCATTGTGTAACAAATTTTTAACAAATTTATATATATATATATATATATATATATATATATATATATATATATATATATATATATATATATATATATATATATATATATATATTAAATTTATTTAATATATATATATTAAATTTATTTTAAAATATGCTTTAAAATATGCGTCTGAAAAATTTGTCGAGTGTGTGGCAGCTTGTGCAAAAACTTCTAACGAAATCTTAAAAACTGAGAGCCACACACATGGCATTAAGAAAACTGTCAAAGATAAATTGAATAAAACTATTATTTACGGATTTTATCGCGTTTAATTACATTAATTTATTGTTATTATTATCCCGACGTTTCGGGTGCTTTACAGCGCCCATGGTCACGGGGGGGAGACCCCCCGTGACCATGGGCGCTGTAAAGCACCCGAAACGTCGGGATAATAATCCCCCCCCCCCGTGACCATGGGCGCTGTAAAGCACCCGAAACGTCGGGATAATAATAACAATAAATTAATGTAATTAAACGCGATAAAATCCGTAAATAATAGTTTTATTCAATGTGTAGTGCTCGCGTAAATTTAAGAAATCATTATGTCAAAGATAAATGTAAACAAACTGTTAGTTTTTCTTTCTTAACTGATTGTGACAAAGCAGAAAATGTTGAATTTATTGTGAACAGCGTATTTCATATCTGTATAAAACGCTTCTGTTTTATAAAAAATAGAGAATTTACAGAAGCAGCTTCAGCTGCATCCTTGAAAAGAAAAATGGCAATCATTAAACTTGCCTAACCAATGTAAAACAAACGTTTTATGCAGATATAAAATAAGCTGTTAAACAATAAATTCAATATTTTCTGCTTGTGACAATCAGTTATGAAAGAAAAACTGCAGAAGGATCTCCAACACTTATCAAATGATTCTGTTATTTATAATTTTATGTCATCAATAACAGAAACATTTGATTGATGTTATTGAATTTATTGTTTCACAGCGTTTTTCATATCTGTATATAGCGTTTGTTTAATTAAAACTACAGAGTTTACATGTTTTACATTGGAATCATCGTCAGAAGATCAGAATCATCACTAACAAAGAGTTCAGGCAAAGTTCGACTTCTGCATATTTGTGGGCGCTTCAATAGTTTTTGTTATCATATTTTATACTCTTTACAATTTACGACGATATTAGATGTAAAGGCCAATTTTTCTTTTGAAACAAAACTCAAATTATCAACATGTTTAATTTTTAAATCGAGTATATTTTATTATAGATATTTTCTATGTGAAAATTGTAAGAAGTTTGCGTAATTTAAACGTTGTATCATAAAATATTAAATTGCGCCTTAAACTGTAATTCCAACATACCAACTTAATTGAATTTAATTTTGGTAGTTTAGTTATATTTGTTTTTTCTGTATCTTTTCTTTTAATGAATTATTTAAACATAAATTAAGATTTATTATACTAATCCAAACTTATATTATTAGTTTGGATTCATGTTCCAGGCACTGCAACGTAGAGAAAGAGAAAAGCTTAAAATTATTTCCGCTGTATAAATCAATAAAATTTAATATAATTAATTTAATTTTTCAAATTTTTCTTTTAAAACAAAACTCAAATTGTCAACATTTTTATTATATTTTATTTAAATTGATTATATGTTATTATAGTCATTTTGTATGTGAGTATTGTAAGAATTTTGCATAATTTAAACGAGTTTCGTAAAATATTAAATTACGCTACATCTATAATTCCTATACACCAACTAAAATGAATTAAAACATTTTTATATATTTTTTCTAATTATATTTGTTTTTTTCAGTATCTTTTGTTATGAATAAATGAATTTGTAAACATAAATCTTATTTTACTTGCTTACTTACTTTATTTTACAACTATGAACGATTCTGGTTTTTACAAGATTTATTCTATTAGGAAATATGTTTCTAAAATTAATTATTACAATTCTAGATGTATGTTTATAGAAAAAATGTTTAATTTAGAGAAACATATTTTTAATAGAATAAATCTTGCAAAAACTAGACCGATGAAAAATTTTTGATTTGTGCGATCCAAATTTTCCCGCACAATTTATTTTATCGGCGTCAACGATAGATGGCACTGAATTTTGTTCCCATCCATTTTATATGGAGTTAACATTCTTCTCCGCTAGTAGTAATGGTGTTCTGTGCTTAGATGGCAGCCAGTTGCAGTATCAACGTGCGGGACAATAGTATTTTTTTCACGAGCTATATATAGCTTATAAGTGGCGGTAGTCACTTATTATCAGGTGAGCGGTACACTCGTTTGCCCCCTTTCCTATCAAAAAGTATTATAATAGCTGTTATAAGTTTGCAGTGTAAATGAGTATAATTTCAAGAATAAATCTAGTAAATCTCTATCCGGAATGAAATCATCTAATAATCATGAGCTAAATAAAACTTTTATTGCTCTCTTGAATACGTTAAATTTAAGTGAAAATGATTTGTTATTCGACATTTTCCAACTGCTATCAGGTTAAAATTGAACATTCATTTCACAGAATGGAATACTTAATGTTACATTTAAATATTCAACTAAAAGCAAATTAATTCATTCAAAGGTCGGTTGAAATGTTTGGCTTTAAATATATCCAATTTAAATAAATGTTCCAAACGAAAGAAGTTCTGACAGTTAAACAATCTGTCGCTAATAATATATGGTTATTTGCATTAGTGATGTTTTTATATCTTTAAGACAAACAGTAAAGCAATGCATGTATTACTGTCATCAGAATAAAGTGGGCCACTTTAAAAAAAGTTCCAAGGTTATAGTGAATAAGAATACCAAAATTTCCTTTCATGTTTCTCATTAAGGGAAATAATGTATTTTCTTTAAATAAGTTTCTTTAACCATAAAAAATATTCCCCGTCAGAGTTTACAAACTAGCGACGCAAAAACTTTCCTCTTTCTTCGATCGCTACACTTTGTTTTTTTTATATAGAATATAAGTAACAAACGAGCACACAATCTACCTGATGATAAGTGGATACTGGTGGCCAATACACATCTTCATCTCACTTAGTTAAAAATCAAATGCAGATGAATTGTCACCCTTGATGACTAACATAGAGCGCCTCGTTTGCAGTAAACAGGGTATCTGGTTCTCTATAATAACAATACGAGCATATGAAAGGTATCACTTTACGCTAGAATTCTGTTTAAACGTGTTCTCTACTCGGTCGAACCGACACATTCGTTTTACAAACATAACATAGCATGGCACCTCATCAAGGCGCCCAGGACCGGCACACTGTAGTGTGCCGTGAGGAACATCCGGGTAAAGGGGTATACCCCGAGGCCCGAGACCTGCACGGCACTAATGCCCTGCAGAAGACAACAACGACGACGCGTGGCACCTGATAAGGTACAAACTCTTCTTCACTCTGTTTCAAATTTCTTTAAAGAAAACTCTTAGGCCTTTGGTTTATTTTGTAACAGTCTAACTGTCAACGGGAACTTCCTTTTTGCATTGACAAATTCAAGATTCACCACTTTCAATAATGTCGCAAACAAAGTGAGTAATCAATCGATGAGGTCGTGCGATATCCAATTCGTAAATATCCTTCTCACGCAAACATGTTCTTGTAAAATCTTTTGAACGCTTTCCGATCCAACCTGACATATTTGGTGAATTTCTTCATATGTAACTCGCCGATTCTCTTCCATCATTTTTTTTAAAGCCAGCACAATTCCTTTCGCTACATCTCTTCAAATGGCAAACATTTCTTTCTTTATCTCTCAAAGTTGTGAAATGGTCAACCATGCAGAAATTTCTTATAGCGGCAGTACATGGTTGCCTTTGTAGGGCCTACAAAGGCAACCATGTACATACATAAATGCCTTTTGAAATCTAACAACGGATCATCAGGTTATAAAATCGTGAGAAATAATCGCACGAAAATATTTTCGACGCAGAATAATTTTTCCTTGAAACTCGATATTTCAATTTAAGTCATAACTAATCGTCAACAGACGTAGATCATGGCTGTGATGATCCTTATAATAATTTATATTTTATACTGGTAATACTGATCAGGATACTGATCAGGGAATAAAGTAATTAAATTATTGTCTAACCATCGGTCTTTGATACGAGTGCAAATATATAAGTCAATCAGCCATGAACTATTGGGTAAAAAATACATTAAAAGATTCCGTTACATAGATAGATACATAGTTAATATAGGTAAAAGCGTGTCAAAAATGTTTATGAAAATTGAAATTGTAACATTTCAATTATTGAATTATCGTATTTTCAAAATCGTCTCGCATGCAGATTCGACTACTTCCAGCCTCCCGAACAAGCCAGTTTCCGAAAGGGCTTCAGTACCATAGACCACATACATACTCTGCGGCAGATTGTACCGAAGAGTACAATCTGCCAATTTGCCTGGCGTATGTGGACTATGAGAAAGCCTTTGATTCCGTCGAAATTCGGGCGGTGCTACAGTCCCTTCAGTGGTGCCAAGTTGACTGTCGGTATATCGAAGTGCTGAAGTGTCTGTAGAGTAGGGCTACGATAGCTATCCGAGTACAGAATGAGAGCTCGAAACCTATCCAACTGCAGAGAGGTGTAAGACAGGGTGACGTTCACCGCTGCATTGGAAGACGTTTTCAAGCTACTGGACTGGAAAGGATACGGTATTAACATCAATCGCAAGTACATCACTCACCTTCGATTTGCCGACGATATAGTTCTTATGGCAGGATCGCTGGAGGACCTTAGCACTATGCTCAATGACCTCAATGGTGTCTCCCAACGGATAGGTCTTAAGATGAACATGGACAAAACAAAGATCATGTTTAATGTCCATGTATCACCTATGCCGGTAGTCGTTGGGAGCACTATGCTCGAAGTTGTTGACGAGTACGTTTACCTGGGACAAATGGTCCGACTAGGTAAGTCCAACTTCGACCGAGAGGTCAATCGACGGATTCAACTCGGCTGGGCAGCGTTCGGGAAATTACGACACATCTTCTCGTCAGATATACCTCAATCTCTGAAAACTAAAGTGTACAACTAGTGCGTGTTGCCAGTGATGACTTACGGATCAGAGGCGTGGTCCTTCACTGCTGGCCGTATGAGGACGCTCAAGGTCACTCAGCGAACTATGGAGAGGGCTATGCTCGAAGTTTCTCTGCATGATAGACTCAGAAATGAGGATATCCGCAGTAAAACCAGAGTGACTGACATAGCCCAACGGATTAGTAAGCTGAAGTGGCAATGGGCCGGCCATATAGCTCGAAGAACCGATAACCGATGGGGAAGAAAGGTTCTCGAGTGGCAGCCTTGTACCGGTAGGCGTAGTGTAGGGCGGCCCCTCACTAGATGGAGTGACGACCTGGTAAGACATGCAGGAAGTCGATGGATGGAGGTGGCTCAGGACCGTGCTTTGTGTGGACATGAGCCTCTCCCATGCTAAGGAGAATTTGCCTTAATCGTTGTAGAATTTGTCTTATTGATCAGAACTCTCACATCTTTAACGCTGCTATGCGCTGCCAGCCCTGGTATTTTACGTCTAGTCTAGCATAAACAAGATGGTTTACCATCATCTACGGGAAGCCTTAAAATTTTAAGGCAAATCCCGCAGTCGTCTCCTACGACATCTGCGCTACTACAATTGGGCGACGTATTTTCTAATGTCACCACCGCACTGCAATCAAATACACGTATTGTTATCCTTTAGCTACACGCAAATCCGCATTTACTACTTACTTATATCTAAATCTTATATCTATATAATCTTAATCTAAATGATTACAGTATTAATAATCAATATTTTTACAACATTCTCAAGAAATGGACTGATTTACTTAGTTACAATTTTAGTCCCTACAAGTCATGACAGACCTGTTTGCCACATTAAGAGTATATATTTCTTATTTTTGACCTTGGATTAATGGGACATCTTTAATGGGATGTCATTTGCCTATCTTTGAACGTAGGGCCAGGGTTTTTGTAAAATTCACCGCAGATATAAGTCCCGTACGTCGATATTGCGATGGAACCTTGTCGTCATCTACCGCAAAAAAGTACAGACAGCAAAAAAGTTAATCTTCTTTTCGTGTGAGGTGTTGTCACCTCTGGCGAAAAAAGTAATAACCTAGGGTTATAGATATTTATATTATATTATATACATACATTTATAGGTATTTAATTACAAATATTTTCTATTAAATTACCTACTAATATAATAAACGTGAAAGAAGTCTTGTCTGTTTGACACGTTTTAATTAAACCTCTCAGTCAATTTTAATGGATTACTAATAAATAAAATCAAGTACCTATAAAAAAATCGATGTTTATTAATACAATTTAATAATTCTTGACTAATTCTTCAATTCCACTGATATTGTTATCTAAATCAGAACTAGTTTCAGAGTCCGTTGTGTCAGACTCACTGTCGTCTGCCGTATTGATGATAATTGTATTCTTATAGTCTAATTATCAATAACTTAGAGTACTCTTTCTCCTTCACAAAATAATTGTCCACCAGATAAAATAGTGTTCCAAACTGATTACAATCTTAAATGTCGCTCATAAATTTCTCCTAATTTACTGTCTTATTTGTCGTCCGTAATCACTACGTAGTCAAGATTAACATAATTTACCCCTAGTGTTTATGGTTCACATTACATACATTATCGTATAAAGAGGCATTAGAGACGAACATAATGTGTATCTTCCAAACGGCTAGATGGATTTCGACAATTATTTGTCTTAGGAACCCAAATGTTGTTAGCCTTTTTAAATAAACAAAATGGCGAATTTTTGGCGCAAAATAGTGATAAGTTTATAAAAAAAACTAACCAAACCTATCGAATAGGATATCAAAATAAAGGAATTTAAAAGGGAATTACAAAAATATATATAAGTTGTATGTTTAAATTTAAGTATGTTTGTAAATTTCTTTATTACTTACCTCGTATCTTCCAAACGGCTGGATGAATTATCGTTCCGATTTACACTTCGACAGTTACAGTAGTGAGTCAGTCTTTAAAAACCCAAGTATTCTTGATAGCTTCTTAAAAATAAACAAAGTGGCGGATTTTTGGCGCAAAATAGTAATTCATAGTTCATAATTATTTTTTTGCATAGAATGTAGGTAGATATTACAATAGTATTATTAAAACATGAAAGTTCCTATACATTCTGCCTTGTCGAGGCATGCAAATTTTGACTAATTAGATATAACAATTTTTTTTTACGAATTTAACTTATTTACAAATATCAAAATGTTCATATGTAATAAAACAGTAAAATTAACTAACAATAATTATTCTATAACTATAAAAGTCCTTTATAAATTCATTGCAAAAAATTCAAGCATTTTTGGATACAGATTTTTAAATATGTAATTTGTTTTGATTTTTGTGATCAAGATACTCATTAACAGTATAGAAATTTAAGTAAAAGCCATTCATGAAGTTGGTTTTTTAACTTTGTCATTGGGAAATTTTTAAACTCGTCGGGTAAAGAGTTAAAGATTTTAATCGCCATTATACTCGTATATGAATTTTTTTGGAAGAGCATCAATTTACATTTTGGAAAGTAAGTATATTCTGTTATTAGATTTTTCTCTTAAACTTCTATCTCTTAAAAAGTTATTACTTGGGAAGTGTGCCGGACGGGCGAAACTCTCCGGAGTAAATGTTGTCGAAGATACTTCGCGAGTCGCTCACGTCCTACACCTATAGGTTCCGGTGGGTACTTTCACCGCCGTCTTTGTGGGTGCCGCTGAAATATTGTGGACTGTGGTTCAAATCAAAATGCACGATTAACAAATACAAATAGCAAGGTAGTGGCCAGCGGTTCGACTGAATGATTAGTCGCGAAATTTTATAACTATTGATTACGGTTGTTAAACTACGATTGTTCACTATTGGTTGGTCACTGTATATTTCAAAAGATTTCTTTAAATTGTACGGTGGTATCAAAGATCTATTGGTAGTAGCTGGTTTTCTAACACTACTGACTAGCAGCTATTATCAACTAAACTAGCTGATTTTATCACTTGTGTAACTGCGGATATCAGTTACCACTTTCACTATAATATGTAACTGCGAATATCAGTTGCGACCTTTTTCGGCTAGCTAACACTTTCACTATGTGTAACTGCGAATATCAGTTACGACCTTTTTAGGCTAGCTAACACTATCACTATATGTAACTGCGAATATCAGTTACGACCTTTTTAGGCTAGCTAACACTTTCACTATGTGTAACTGCGAATGTCAGTTACGACCTTTTTCGGCTAGCTAACACTTTCACTATTCACTATATACTGCTACTAGTCACTTCAGCTACCACCGGATGCCACTCACTTCACTTCACTGTCACTGGTAGTTCTTCACACTACTACGGGTACTGGGTCCCGAGCCCCTAAGGTAGACTTTGGCAATACTTTGCAGTGAGCCGCTTGCCATTTTCCGTTTGCCTCTTTATTGCATAAACTTTTCACTATACAAATGGCATAAATTGCAATATTTTCTATACAAAACTAATTGCTACACTAACATGTTATACATCATTAAATCGGTAGTCCGGCACTTTATTAGTATATCATAAAGGTTACTCAAAACATTAACATTGTAAAAAGTTGTTAAACGAAATGTCCAAAATTTTCATAATATTTGGGTACATTAATTCTTTGATTTTTCTATAACTACGAAATGCGTTTAATTATACAAAAATATCCCTACACTTCTTTAATCTATAAGCCATATGCTAATTCAATGTCATATTTATAACTCTTTTAGAACATAAAATTATTTTCCTTATTTTTAGTATGAACTATTACGCAGTTAATTAAAAACTTTTAGAGAGTTCCACGATAAGACGCGCTGTGATTGGTCGATTTTTTGGTATATAATAAAAGTTGTTTATATCACTTGTTATCAAAACGACATTCTATACAAATATACTAAGAGTTATAAATATGTTACACAACTATATTAATACACGTTTTCATCCAGTTTTGTTGGTAATTTCATTATTAATACAAAAAACAATATTCTTTATCACTTCGTTTCTTAACGTTGTTAGGCCGTCGCGAACAGGAAGTATTCAGGGAATTGTTTCACAAAAATCGCCGCTTGTTTTATATACATACATGCGAGTGGCAGGACTTTTATTTCTTTAAATAATGGTTTGCACGATGTCATGGAATGTGCTCCACAGATTGCTCGAAAGCATTTTTTTTGCATTTTAAATACGCGTTCTATTTCAGAACAGTTGCCCCATATTAGAAGTACGTACTGCAATATCGATGAAACATAGCCATGATAGGCGTTTAACGCTGCTTTGGCAGATGCTATTTCTCGAAGTCGGCGAAGTGCAAATACAAATCTGTTTAATTTGTCACATATCGATTGAACATGCATTTTCCAATTACAATTATTGTCAATAGTGATACCAAGAAATTTATAATAATCAACTTCTTGTACCACTTTTTCATTGTACATTATATTTAAATTAATTTGCTTACTTCTAGTTGCATGAAATTGCATTATTTTAATTTTATTTATATTTACAGTCATACATTAATAAAAAAATACATTAATAAAAAAAATTACCGAACCTATCGAATATCGAATATAAATTGTATGTTCATATTTAATTAGGAATAATAAATTGGTTTTGATAGCTGGTTTATAAAATGAGCAATGTCTGTGCCGGACCTCGTGCTATTATATGAAAAAATATCATATTAAACCGAAACATATAGATTATTTTCAATAAATTTTAAATTGTATACTTTCAAGTTTTGAAGAAAAAATTAATAAATAAATACCCCTTAGTTCAGGAAAAATAGATAAACCTTTTAACTCGCATAGTTTTTGAGAAATCGTCAAAAACCTTTACACAATAGAATTAGTTCGACACCACTAAAATAGATGGCGTTGTATAGGTGATTTGATATTCTGAATCTGAGTTCTTAAGTTATAGTAGGTATCGGTTTTCGCTTAAAGATAAGTAATGCATCATATCCAACAATATAGTATAATTATAGTTCAATAAAAGGCGTTACTTAATGCTTATAATTAAAATAGGAAAATATTTATTCTGAGTTTGTCTGCGTGGTATGGTCTTATTTTGGTAAGTAGTTAGTTAAATTCTTCTGTTTAGCTGTATGTAAGGCTGTAATTTATGTACTGGACCCTAAAACATTGGGCCAAACTCCGAAAAAAATATATCGGACAATCCCAATAAAACATATACCTAACGATCCCAATAAAACGTATACCAAACATGATAAAACTTGGCATTGGATCACGAGCAATGTTAAGGCGCAACATAAATTTTAATCATGGACTAGTCAATGGTGCTATGGGGGTAATCCGTAACATAGAACGGCCTGCTTTACGCCGAGACCAGCTGGAAGTAAGAGAACTGCCTCAAGCAGCATTTCTTGAGTTTGATGACTCTAGTATAACTGGCAACCGACCCGGTATTGGTGTCCGCATTGAGCCTTGTACTACTGAATTTGATGCTTTACGTGGTAAAGGAAAGATCGAGCGACGTATGCTTCCCCTAAAGTGAGTGCTTGAGCTGGGCAGTGACAGTACATAAATTACAGGAAACAACTTTAAATCAAGCTGTTGTTGATTTAAGTAGTAATCTTTTCGATAAAAGTCAGGCTTACGTCGCTTTGAGCCGAGTTAGATCACTCTCAGATCTAGCGATTAGTGCACTAGATCCTAGAAAGTTACTACATCAATCACACGATCAAAATCCTCTTGAAGTATGGAACAGCTTTCGTAAATTTAAATTTTCATTTTTCTGTTTTCTTTGGCATGCCATCAATCATCTTTACGTTTTGCCCGACTTATACAAGTACCTAACATAGTTTATGTTCATAAGAGTGTGCTGGGACACTAAAAAGACTTAAATAAAATAGGTAATAAATTAAAAAAAATTAAAAACCCCACTGCAAAAACGACAATATAATAGTAATGCGCTAAAAACATCGAAACAAGATTTAGAATACAAAACAAAATTAAAATAAACTATAAACAAAGTAAACTCTACTTCGGTCGATCAACAGTATTGTTGATCGAAGGGTTTAACAGACTATATGAGCTGAAAGCCTAAGCAAAATAGTAAAAGTAAAATATTAAGTTTAGTAGCAGACGGGACCCAATGCAAATTATAATATATATACCTATATATATATATATATATATATATATATATATATATATATATATATATATATATATATATATATATATATATATATATATATATATATATATATATATATATATATAGATATAATATCCCTTTATAGATAATAAGCAAAAACGTTTCAAAAACAATAACTTTTTCGACCAAAAGTTTCACGCTTACTTCGTGCTAGACAAATATGTATGAAGCGAAGAAGGAAAACGCTGATAGCCTGTAAACATAATGGAAGTCCTTGCCTTAATCCTTACTTTTATTTTACATTTTCTTTACAACTTGGTAAAAGACTATAAAAACAGACAGCGAAGAAAACAACGACAAACCGTCGTATTCTTTCTAATTTGATTGTTAAAGTCGTTAAGTTCATAAAACAAAAACTTACTATATTTCTTTTTAAATAATTTGAAAGCTTTTAAACTTACTACATTAAAATAAAAGTGAGAATATAATTTTCATATTTGGAGGAGTAACTGTCTAATATGGAATAGCCTTATAAGGGCAATGACTGGCAGGTCAGACAATGACCTAAAATAAAATCTTATTTTTCATATTTAATATACGTTTACACTTAGATCTATTCCCGTATCTGTATCGTGGAGGCGTTTAAAATGCAATGGATTTATTACACATGAACAATCATCCAACAGGCTTATTCCGAAACTGTTTTTAAATTTGATTCGGCTTTTGATTCTAACTTCCAAACCAATTCGAACCAAGAAAAACGACCGAGTTTCGATCAAGGATAATCAGCGCCCTTAAGCACAACCAGATTTATTTTTTATAGAATAAGAGTGACAAACCACTTACTATAAAGTAGACTGTGTGAGCACAGTCCACTTGATGGTAAGTGGATACTGTGGCCCACAGATATCTACATTCTGTCCTCGATTAAGAATCAAAATGTAAATGAGTTACTACTCCTGATGACTAAGATGGAATGTATAGATAAAAGTGTATACGGAATAGAATAATACGGAAATAGATAAGAATCTCTTATGTAAAAATTTGCCGCAACAACAGCGCCGCCTGGAAGCTAGTTTATTAACTACTACTTCAACTATACATAACTATAGATCTTATAATATATACCTCTATTCTAGCACAGAGTAGTACCTCTAAATAACAGTAAAAACACTGTTTGTTACTTAGAAATCGGCATAAATACTCTCTATAAATTGTAGAACCTAGGCAAAAAGAAAGATTTTTAGTATTGTAAACATATTTATTTCACAATTTTAAACAAGATGATATTTTGAAAATAAGATAACACCAACGTGACATGTTATAAAATTCCATGTTGTCTGCACATAAAGTAGAAAGTAACCTACTACAAACCATCATAAAAATTACAGGGTTGAAATGAACATATTATTTCGTAACTCTTTTATTATATTTGTCACTGCACCCATTACAAAATCCACCTTAAAGCACATTCTTGAGCCCTCTGTTTTGTGATATACGCAAGCAATTACGATAAAATACTCAAAAATACGAAATAAGTACATGCACAATCCAGCGGACATACTTCATAATTTTTTATTCAATTATATTCAGTGTTGCCTAATGAAACAAATTTTAAACTTCTATTTTTTACTATTACTCCTTATAATATAAACCTCATATATGTAGCAAATATAAACTAACTTCAATTTAGAACTATGCAGGGATTTTTTATTATTTATTATTTTGGATGACAACATTAATTAATTAACACCGATATGTTTTTTCATCACCGCTGCATTGGAAGACTTTTTCAAGCTACTGGGCTGGAAAGGATACGGTATTAAGATCAATGGCGAGAACATCACTCACTTTCGATTTGTCGACGATATAGTCCTTATGGCAGAATCGCTGGAGGACCTAAGCTCTATGCTCAATGACCTCAATAGTGTCTGTCAATGGATAGGTCTTAATATGAACACGGACAAAACGAAGATCATGTGTAACGTACATGTCACACCTACGCCGGTAGTTGTTTGGGAGCACTAAGCTCGAAGCTGTAGACGAGTATGTTTACCGACCGAGACCGAGAGGTCAATCGATAGATTAAACTCGGCTGGGCAGCGTTTGGGAAATTACGACATGTCTTCTCGTCAGGTATACCTTAAAACCTGAAAACAAGACTGTACAACCAGTGTGTTTTGCCAGTGATGACCTAGGGAACTGAGACGTGGTCCTACACTGCTGGCCGTAAGAGGACGCTCAAAGTTGCTCAGTGAGCCATGGAGAGGGCTACGCTCGTGGTTTCTCTGCGGGATAAACTTAGAAATGATAGTAGATAATGATAGGATGCCCGCAGTAGAACCAGAGTGACGGACATATAACAACGGATTAGTAAGCTGAAGTGGCAATGGGCCGGCCATATATCTCGAAGAACCGACAACCGATGGGGGAAAAAGGTTCTCGAGTGGCAGCCTCCTACCGGTAGGCGAACTGTAGGGCGACCCCCCACTAGATGGAGTGACAACCTGGCAAGACATGCAGGAAGTCGCTGTAGGCAGGCAGCTCAGGTGCTTTGTGGCATACCTTGGGGAGGCCTATGTTCAGCAATAAACTTGTGAAGGGCTGTAATGATGATGATGATGTTGATGATGATATTTTTAATGTAGTTAATAAATACAATAACATATAACAATAACTTTCTAAATAGAATATGATTTTCTTTTTAGTATTTCCTTTATACCTATCATTAGAATTATTATTAATAATGCCTAATTTTTTGTGGCGGCCTATCTTGATTGATTTACATAAAGTAGCTAAAAATGCAAGATTCCAGAGCACCTATAATTAAAAAAGTATTAAGTGTTTCATATATCAATGGGTGTATTTGGCAGCAAAAAGCGCTAGCAAGCGCTTGTAAGCAAAATGGCGAAACTAAACAGTTTTCGGCCAGGACACGTTTGCTAACTTCAGTAGCGCTGACACAATCCGCCATTTTGCTTATTTAATTTGTTTGTTTTGAAGTAGAGTTTATAAGTTGTTTTGTCCAATATTAGTTTTAAGTAATAAATTAAAAAAAGCTAAAAAAAGTAATTTAATGACATGAATAAACATATACATGTTATTAAATTTCATGATTGGTAAGTTTTTATATGAATACTTTACAAACATATATTTAAATTAGGTTAGGTTCCCCGGTTAAATCTAACTTCGTGTCCTATAGGAAAATAGCTACTTATGATTTAACAGCGCATACCGCTTACGATCGCCATTTTGCTTACAAGCGCTTGCTAGCGCTTTTTTCTGCCAAACGCACCCAATGACTAGATGGCGGTAGTTTAACTAACAATAAAACTTCTTAAAAGATACAATAACATGATGGAATGCCTCGTTTCCAGTAAATATATAGGGCATATTTGTGATGTCAACAGCATTGCCATTACTTTAATTGAAAAAATTTACACAAGAAAAAGCATTCTATTGATAAACAAATCGAGTTCGATTAATAAACAATTTATTATTGGATTCCGTCGGGAGTAAGCTGGCAGGAATAGACCTGCAACATTGAAGTAATATGTTTTTACGTACTAGAACAGCTATCACATACAAAAAATGTGCGCTACTCTGTGTTCGCGCGGTTGTTTTTTTCATCATAAAATAAACATAGGTACAATGACCCGTAGGTAATAGTAGATTTGTATTGTTAAATAGGTAAATTATATCGAGAACAATATTTAAATTTTTTCATTTATTTTGTATATTATATTTGCTTATTTAATATAATATTACATGATATTATATCATCACAATTACATTTTAATGATATTTTTATCTGAATATTTTAAGATATAAATAAAAAACATTCCAAATTTTAGAATAAAAGTCGTTCTTAAATGCTGGACACGTGAGAGTTAATAATGGACGAATTTATACCACTTTGACTTTGATGTGGAAACCTAAAAATAAAATAAAAGAATAATAAGCAGATTTAAACGTGAAACATTTTGCCAAATTATAATAATTTATATATGTTTCTAGAAAAAATGTGTATAGTAATTAATATATTCGTCCTATACTTGAGGACGTCCATAAATTACGTGAGGTGTTTTTTAAATTTTCTGTCCCTAACTCCCCCCCCCCTGGTGAGATGTGAGATTTTATTCAACCCCCTCCCTCATCTCCCAATCTCACGTGAGGTTTTTCAAAATGTGCGTTGAATATATAAATTGCTTCGTGCTTTTATTTACGACTAGTTAAGGCTGGTATTACTAAACAAATATTGATTAAATCAATATTGCTGAGAGTTATAATTGTAATAAAAATGTAACAATAGAATACTTAAATCGTGACTACTGTGATTGAAAAAAAAGAATATTTACTCTAATTCAGTCCATGGAGAATCATGCGTGGTCTCAAGAGAGACTATTGGAGGAACCAACATGTCCATATGATTTTTTTCATTTTTAGGGTTCCGTAGTCAACTAGGAACCCTTATAGTTTCGCCATGTCGGTCTGTCCGTCTGTCCGTCCTCGCTTAATCTCTGTGACCGTTAGCACTAGAAAGCTGAAGGTACCAATATGTGTATTAATCACGCCGACAAAGTGGTAAAATAAAAATCGGAAAAAATGTTTTATTAGGGTAGCCGCCCTATAAGTAAAGTGGGAAGTGATTTTTTTTAATTTCAACCCCAACGTGTGATTTATTGTTAGAAAGGTATTTAAAAATGAATAGGGGTTTACTACAATCATTTTTTGATTATGTCAATAATTTCGGAAATAATCGCTCCAAAAGTAAAAACAATGTGTCCCCCACCCCCTCTAACTTTTGAACCATAGGTTTAGAAAATATGAAAAAAATCTGAAAGGTAGAACTTTATAAAGACTTTCTAGGAAAATCATTTTGAACTTGGTAGGAAACAACAGTACCCACTACCGGGAGCAGTTGCAGGAGCGCGAATATAATGGATACCCACCTTTAAACTCATAAGTGGGAACACTTATTGTGACGGACGGGAAACTACGGAACCCTACACTGAGCGTGGCCCGACACGCTCTTGGCCGGTTTTTTTTCAGTAAAATCATCTGCTCCTTCAACTTCGTTCTGATATAGCCACTCTAAGCCGTTGGCGCTTGCGCACAGTAAATCATTAGCTCGTCTTGTGACAATCCGTGAGGGTCGCACTTTGCGGAACATACGCGCTTGCTTGTGGGCTGCTCGCCTGTGCTCTGCAGCTCTTGTGATAGATGTAAAGTAAATATCGCATGTACTGCAGTATCTTTTCTCTAAATCATCACGTACACTTGGGCAATGGAGATCATAAGACGTGCTGATGAAGGCATTCAGCAGTTGAATCGGTAGGCAGTGGCGTATTAAAAATTGGAGCAAACGACTTTCCGCCTTACAATCGTCGTTTCTCTAGCGCTCACGTGACCTTCATACAAATAATTCGATATTTTAATTGTTGATAATTTTTATTTTTGGATAGGAATATGGTAATAACTCCTAGTTATATTTACCCTCATTAAAAAAACCTACTATACTCTATGGCTTGACCATAGGTTTGACTAATTGATTTAATAATCTGACATTTCAGTAGTGGTTTATCGTATTACGATATACGCTTAAGATTAAATCTTAAGCATGTACAATCTGGATTAATTGGACCAAAATAGTGTAATTTTATTTTTTTTCAATCAGAAAAAAAATTGCGTGATATTTGCAGAGACCCCCCCTCTCTCCAACGTAAGATTAGATGAGATTTGACTTGACCACCTCCCCCCCTTAACCATCTCACGTAATTTATGGACGCCCCCTAAGTACCCACAGAAATGTCGCATCTGAACATATTAATTTCATAATCTGTATTCCCTGACACGAGATGGCGTCTTAGGAATAATATGTTTTATTATTAATACATAATACTTTTTTATTGATTAAGTATCTTATTAACCGATGAAAAGTAATTCCTTGGTTTTTACTGGCATTTCTTGAATTATTTGTGCAATATCTAAGTACACAAATAACACGTGACAACTCTACAAGCGCCTAGCGAGTGACTGACTAAAGTGCGGTGTATGCACCGCAGTTGAGTGGAACGGAGTAGCTGAATGCAGTGTCGCCTCTAGTACGTAGTACATAATAGCTCAATGACCTGAAATAAGATTATGTAGCTATTGTGAAAATCGTGTTTATATCCGTTTTGATTTCGTTTTCAAGTTTGGTTTCGTCGTTTTGCGTAAATATGTCAATATCGAATTTAAGCGGCTATTTTTTCATATTATTATTTCATTTAAGGTTGCAAAATATTGTCACATTGGAAAATACATAAAGCAGTTGCGGAGTAATCGGTGAAGAATTGACATACATTTCTAACCAGATTTACATTGCACTTCTGTTTCGTTCGGGATTCGATCAGATTCTCTTCACAGCCTTACGATTGGCTACTTCGCTTAACACATAGCTCTATCGAGTCATAAATATTTGAACAACTAAATTTAAAACTTAAATAAATTATACCCTAGTTATTTAGGCTTGCCAATAGCAGCTGCCACCCAGTGTGCCTGAAAGTGTCAGTCACATCGGCTGCTAAACATTTTGAGTACAATCTTGTTGCTGTCACGGATTTTACGTAGACATGTTACTTATTTACTAAAAAAAAAAAATAAAAAAAAAATTAAATGCGTTAGTAAACATCCCTGATGTACCTTAGCAACGCTAACTACACTCTGGACTCATTATTATATTGCGAAATAATTTCAATCTTCGTCTATATTGTGGTCAGCATCGGAGGAATAAACTAAGTGGAATTCTTGACCCCGCTCTACACAATTGTGGGTAAAGCTTCATTCCAATAAGCCGAGATTCATTCCTTACCCTTTATTAACGTCCACCTGAATTCAGATGAGCTAAATAATTAGAAATTGTTGACGCTTCAACGCCGCTTTTGTTAACTAAAATGTTAGGTGATTATAAAAATTGGTTCATTTATTTTATTTTTAAAATATATATACTGTTCATTTGCCTGAATAAATAAATACTATTTAAATTAGTTATTAATTAGGGCATTACAAACGAAACTATGCATACGGTACTGGTACACTAAGATAATCATATTTTTATTTGGGGAGTAAAAAATTTAAATTTTTATCTGACTTTAATTTTGAGTGTTTAATTATTAATTCTTGCCTTTATTTTTAACCGTCTTCAAAAAGTAGGAGGCTCTCAATTCAAGCGAAGGTTTTTTTAGTAGTATGTATGTTACGCGATATTTTCGCAGATTGTGAACTAATTTTAATGATTTCCACATTAAATTTGTAAAAAAAATTACATTAGAACTTCTATTTTAGCAAGTTAAGTTGATATTTACGTTTTCTTAAAGTTATAATTATATATTCTTTGAACATTAATAAAACATTTGTACGAGGAAATATTTTATACATTCCGGTATATGACTTGTATTCAGTCATTGTGTATTTCCCTTCAATTATCGTGATCACACGTCACAATTATTTCCAGAAAGTAATGTAAGATTCCGTGAGAACTGATTTGGGGATACGTTCTATCAATATGCTGCTATTAATATTCGTGGCTTCGGAGATACGATGGAAGCCTGCAACTTCATAATGTCACTTTAAAAAAAAAAGTTGAAATAAAATTGAACACAATATCAAGATATCTATATTTCATAAAATGGTGCTTAATTTTTAATACTCCACAGGACTACATAAAAAAATTAACGTTCAATTTTTCTTTCCAATACTAATCTCGTAAGCAGGAAATTAGAATTTTACCCTTTTCATTGTGATATCCATGATCTATCGAATATCACAATTTCAAGGTAACTTAAAATTCGTCTTAATACATACAATAGAATCTCCACATCTATTTTTCCACACTTAACACGGATTTTTTTAAACTTATACTTAAGTTTCACGCAATCATACCTGAAGTATAATTTATTTTATTAAAAAAAATTAAATCACTCAGTTTGCGAGATATCACAACAACCAGTTTTAACGGTTCCTTTACAAACTACGTAAACGCAACCTATATTTCAGAAAATAATATTTTCTTAACTTATTCAATTCAGCTGCCTTTGATGCCAGCCCAACCTTAATCAAGAAAACCTCACGATCAAAAGTTTTCAGAGATTCGTATGTGTGTCAATACGTATGTCGCCTTTTATTCTGTTTTTATTAACATTCATGTAATTTTTTTTTCGATTAATTTATTTCTACGCGTTAACCGAAAGACGCTTTGATCTTTTGGGACATTTTTCTATGATAAAATAAAAAAATTGATATTGTTACGAGCTTGAGGTTCGTGACAATAAAAATTGCCGATAGAATTACCTAAATTAACACTTTAATTTACTTTATACAAATTAAAGTTAAAAACACTAATAATTAAACACACTAATTCACTTAATTCCGCTCCGAAACTTCGCTTTGTCGCCGAGTTCAACTCTGTCTCGATCGCATCTTGCGCCACCTATTTATTTAAATTAGCAAAATATCCGGAATGTTCAAGTAAACACGCGTAAGGTACCGAGAGTTCGAGTATAGATTTTCTAGAAACTTAGTTCTTCGGGTGGCGCTGTCGGTTGAGAGATCTGTGATGTCATAAACTGCAACGCTCCCCTCGCTCTCGTTCCTGACACTAGATGGCGCTAGTTGTGTCGTCGACTGGATCGCGTAACACTGCCCCCTCCTAAGACATGCTCGTCCCGAGCATTATCGGTCTCATAATAACGCGCCAAGCGATCCACATGGACAATCTTAGGAGTCCCTCTTGCGCCTTTCTGTAACGGCTCCGCAATGTCAAGGGCTGTCCTATCCCGTGGTGCACCAACATTGTACAATTTCGGTGCTCCTCTACTCCGTGTCTGAGGTCCCCTCACAGCCGCACAACTTGTACATGTACGACACCAATCCTCCACATCGTCACGATAATGGACCCAGTAAAACTGTTCTCGGACCTTCAGTAAAGTTCGTTTAACTCCCAGATGGACTCTTGAACGACCATTATGGCACAGCTGTAAAACATTCGGCACTTTAGCTTTAGGGACAACCATTTGCAAACGACAGCTGTCTCCTCGACCATTGTCCCATTTACGGCACAGGACTCCATCCTGAAGCAGCAAGCTATCCCATTGGGCCCAATAGCTTTTCGTGGTTGAACTCATCGCTGAGACGTCCCTCCACTTAGAATTGGTAGCACGGGCCTTCATCCATCCCAGAATCGGCTTGATGTCTGGATCTTCCTGCTGTGCATGACGTAGGCTGTCCTTCCACCCGTTGCTGAGGTGGTCTGTCCTGAGCATCCTCACGGATACCACTTCCTTACTCTCTTGCCTACTACAATGGTTGCAATCTTGAGGAAAAGGTCTTCTTGACAATGCATCTGCGTTGCCGTGAGATTCCCCGCTGCAGTGTCTAATAGGAAAGTCGTATTCCTGCTGCTGCTGGGCGGTGCTGTTAGCCGCACTTCCTTTCTGAGACCGTTCACCTTCCCTTCCTAGGGTATGCTTAGGGCAGCTGGACCGAAGGTGGCCCCTTTCCCCACAGCCATAGCACCTAGGGCTGTATCTTTTATTGTGGTCGCGAACCGTAACTGCTGTAACCTCCCTAGCGGGAGGTGAACGATGATCCTGTCGCTGCCAGGCAGTGGCGTTAGCTGCACTACCCTCCCGAGATCGATCAACTCTCCTTTCCACGGTTCGCTTAGGGCAGCTGGATCGAAGATGGCCCTTTTCCCCACAGCCATAGCACCTAGGGCTGTATCCTTTGCTGCGGTCGCGAACTGTAGCTGCTGCAACCTCCCTGACGCGATGGGAACGATGATCCTGCCGCACGGCTTCTACCTCCAGTGCATGGGCCAAGGCGTCCTTAAGCGTCTCGTGGTGCCCGAGCCTCACAGCAGCTCTGACTTCCAGGTCGCGGATGCCGTCGATGAATGTCTGCACCAGGTTCCCTTCAATGAGCGCAGGTACAGACCGGTATGCTTTCCGCACCAGCTTCTCCACCTCTAGAGCCCACTGCTGCAGGTTTTCGTTGATGCGCTGCACGCGATCTTTAAGCTGCGCACGAAAGACATGTTCCAGGTGAGCGTCGCCATATCTCGCCTCCATTGCCTCAAGGAGTTGCTCATAAGTCACTTCCTCCCCGAGAGCTTCCAGAACTGTTAAGGCCTGGTCGCGCAGGCCTAGTGTGAGAGCAGTCATGGCCTGACTTTTATTCCAGCCGTTCGCTTTCATAACAGCCTCGAACTGGATTTTGTAGGCTGACCAGGAAGAAGTCCCGTCGAACGGTGGCACCTTGAATCCACGTAGCGAAGGTGCTGAAGCTACTACGGGAGCTGTAGTTCCATCCCCAAGTTTGAGGTCGTTTAGCGTTTTCTTCACGTCAGCCATCACGTTGTCGACCCGATTGTTTACTTGGTCGATTCGGGTTTCGGCCTCCGACAGGCGTTTGTCATGTTGAGCAACCTTATCCTTCACCTCCCGTATCTCTTTTCCGAAGATAGCGTGAAGGTTCTTCATGAGGAGCATCTGCTCTTCCTTATCGCGTTGTAGTTGCTCTTCTAAACGACGGGCCTGTTCCTCCTGCCGGCGGGCCTGTTCCTCCTGCTGGCGTTGACTTGGGGTACGGACACCCTCCGTTTCCTCCTTAGGTAAAATCGGCATTATTTTATCCCACTTCTGACACCAATTGTTACGAGCTTGAGGTTCGTGACAATAAAAATTGCCGATAGAATTACCTAAATTAACACTTTAATTTACTTTATACAAATTAAAGTTAAAAACACTAATAATTAAACACACTAATTCACTTAATTCCGCTCCGAAGCTTCGCTTTGTCGCCGAGTTCAACTCTGTCTCGATCGCATCTTGCGCCACCTATTTATTTAAATTAGCAAAATATCCGGAATGTTCAAGTAAACACGCGTAAGGTACCGAGAGTTCGAGTACAGATTTTCTAGAAACTTAGTTCTTCGGGTGGCGCTGTCGGTTGAGAGATCTGTGATGTCATAAACTGCAACGCTCCCCTTGCTCTCGTTCCTGACACTAGATGGCGCCAGTTGTGTCGTCGACTGGATCGCGTAACAATATGATCAGTTAATAAAAGTATGATAATATAATAAAAACACCACTGCAATAATTTTTATCCTCTTAGAATTAAGCAAAAGTTACAATCCCTAGAATTATTTAGATTTTAGAAAAATTGTTTTCTTTAAAGTGTTAATTTTATTAATTTAAGTTTTGAAACTACTTTATGTGAAGTACTTTAATGAAATATTTAATCTTACTACTGGGTATTTGATAGAAAATGGTAATAAATTAACAAGCTTCAAGATATTAGGGTCTGACGGGAATAATGAAACCTGTCTACAACACGCGAAAGTGCTCTTGATCTTCTTAATCTAAATATTCCAAACGTTTTAAACTTTGTCTCGCTAATTATTTATTTATTGCATAACACTATTTAAAGTGTGATTATTTGATTACCTATTTTTGACCTATTGATTAAACTTTAGGACGTGTACGTTCCAAGCGCGGATTAGTTCAAAACAGTACTTTTCTAACTAGTTAATATCCACCAACCGCTTATTTTCTATAAATGATAATTAGTCATAATTTTCGGAAATTTTATGGTCTAAATAGGTGTAAGAGATTTTTTATATTAATGCAGAACTTGTGGATGCTATCAAGAAAACTAAACAGAGGTTTTCTTAATTTCCATTTTAGCGTCAATTTCAAGGCTTTAAAATTTCTGTAATTGCTGACAATTTTAAGAAACAACAAATACAATCAATTTGATAAACTCCATGGAAAATAATTCAGTACTAGAAAAGATAATGCCACCAAAAACATATTTTGTAAAAAAACCAAGTCTCGCAACTTTGGTCATCTACCGTAAAAAGTTGTGAGACTGAGATCCATGTAAGTAGTTAGGTTGTACCAGTTCTGGCGCACTGAGTCAGTACTACTATACTAGTAGTTAGGTTGTACCAGTTCTGGCGCACTGAGTCAGATCTGATCACGAATCTGCGGTCCATTTTTGCGTAGGATGCACGGTTCCGGAGATGTGCAGATCAATTAACTCTTATCTAATTGATATCCGGTGTAGCCTCAACCGTCATTAGCGCTCCATTGTCCTTATCTACTTATCTATTGTTGATTGACTACCGTCATTATCTATTATTCGTCAGCGTGTGGGTCGGCTTATGCTATTGTATTATACTCCTTTGTTCCTATCTACAACACTAATCTGAATCAGCAATAAAACACATTACCTAATTTTGTTAAAATTTTTATTTATAAAATACAAAATCTTATTACTTATTATCTATAAAATAAGAGCCAAACATCTCATCCACTAACATATCGTTGTACAATGTGTTCTCTGTAAATATACTCGTAAAACTATACATTGAACATCCCTGAAACTTATATAGCAAATACATTAAGCAATATTCGCCACAAACTGAAGTCCTATCAACATTCCAGTTCCATCTTTTACAATTTCGTACAGGTGCCCGTCCATATGAATCAAAATATTCACCGACGTCATTCGTATCGATATATAAAGCTACCCAATGTGACCCTGGTTTATCATCTGTACCCAAATTGCATATTACCTAGTCAGGTCATAAATTCTATCACATGTTTAATATAAAATAATTGAAACGAGTTTATTCATTATGTAACCATTTATATACCAAAATGAACTTAACAAAACATAGATTCTTATGACACTATAGTTTATTCAAAATGACCTCCGTAATTTTGAATACAGGCCTTCAAACTAAGCGGCCAGTCGTCTATCGCAGCCCGAACGAGGTCCATGTCATATCGGCGGCTGCCTTAATCAAGGATGTCTTGAGTGACTCCAAATTGGGATGAGGCTTTGAGCACGCCTTTTTCACCTCCAAGTGTTGCCATATCTTGTAATCTAACGGATTCAAATCTGGACTGGTCTGTGTGTCGGATGAAGTCGATTTCACGCGCCGCCAGCCAGTCTTTTTTTGTTTTTAAAGAACGTTACCTCCACACTAGGTTTTTCTCCTGTATCGTGGGGGCAGTTTACAAACACAAATTTCACAAGGACAAACATCCAAAATCGGAACAATTACTTGTAGGTCGTACAAATACTTGTTCCGTGCGGGATTCGAACCCGCGACCCCCAAGCGCAGCCACTCATTGCTAAGCCACTACGCCACGGAGCTGTCAAAAGTCTTGTGTGCTCTTCGCTCTATGAGCTGACGCCGAATCTTGTTGGAATACCCAGTGCCTGTTATTGAACATGGTATGAGAAACAGGTTACACAAGTTTCGTCAGGACTGTATTTTGATACACAACTGCATTCGTTTTTAAACCTTTCTCACAAAAATGTAGCTCTGTTAAGCCCCAACAAGAAACTCCCAACCACACCATGAGCGAGGATGGAAAATGACCCCGTTGGACACGCGGAATACGGTTGCTCGCTTCTTCACTACTGTGTGCGTACACCTTATCATTTTGTTTGTTGTAGCTCTCTTCTACGGTAAAAATTTTTTCATCCGAAAAAAGAATTTCCCGATATTTTTTTCCCGCGTACCGCTTCAACAAAGCGCGGCATCTCTTCAGTCTCAGATCCATTAGACGAGCATTCAAACGATGTCCTGTTTTTCTTCGATATGCCCGAAGCCCTAAGTCTTCATTTAACGCCGTGGTTCTGCTTAACCCCATCTGAAGGGCCAACAGTTTCTGTTTACGTTTGGGATTTCTTTGAATTCGCACCTTTACAGCTTTTATCACTGCTGGAGTCCTAACAAATCTAGGGCGACCACTTCTTGACCTGTCATATACACTAGAGTCTTCATTGTATCGTTTGATGGTACGATAAACGAATCTTTTGGTTATATTCAAATTTTTCAGTATATCAAAAAATTTAATTGGCGCGTAATCGCAACTGCAACACGGTCTTTTTTAAGCGTCCACTCCATATGTAAAAATGAGTAAAATTCTAAAAAGTATACAGTTTTATTTTCATGAACAATTCGAATTCAATAAACTTTTTTGTGGCCAGCATTCTAAAAGAAAAGTTTTTACTGTGTGACAATACTTATGACCTGACTAGGTATATACGTTGGTACGTGGGTGTACATGGGCAGTCTGTTAGCAGCATAAACATTATTTTCTAGACTGGGGTAAATCTTTTTCAGATGTTGTTGTACATCTAGTGTATCCATGATATTACTGCTATTAGTAGATTACTACAGTACAATCTACTCAATGACTAACATAGGAATGATCAATTATGTGATTTCTAAATATTAAATTGCATTTTTTCTGTTATACAAAACGTATTTGAGTCATCAATACACTGAATAAGACGCAACACGAAGAATGTGAGATAAGGTTGTTGACGCATAAAGTTATTATCAATTTTACTGTAGAAATTCTTTAGATTAGAATTATTACTTACTGGTACTATATAAGACCAAGCAACTGCAGTCATGGAGTTAGTGTATGGTCGTTTGACCGCAGTGTATCTATCAATAATACATTTGTGTTACTTCAACGCATCAAAGGCCATAGATGTAAGTGTTTAATCTATTGACAAACTTACTTTTCTTTCTGTTATTTTTTTACGTGTGTATGATTTTGAAAGACAGGCCTGTTGGTCTAGTGGTTAGTGACCCTGACTGCTATGCCGGAGGTCGTGGGTTCGATTCCCACCCAGGACAAATGTTTGTGTGATGAGCACGATCATTTGTTCTGTGTCTGGGTGTAATTTATCTATAA
Organism: Parnassius smintheus behrii; assembly: GCA_036936625.1. Classification (NCBI taxonomy): domain Eukaryota; kingdom Metazoa; phylum Arthropoda; class Insecta; order Lepidoptera; family Papilionidae; genus Parnassius; species Parnassius smintheus. Next base: position 105,149 of record JAUPFT010000036.1, on the reverse strand, counting down.
TATTTATGTATTTAGAAATATATAAGTATGTTTATCAGTTGTCTAGTACCCATAACACAAGCTCTGCTTAGCTTGGGACTAGATGGCGTTGTGTGATAGTTGTGGAATATTATTATTATTATTTAGTGTTAACAAATTATATTTAAATATTTTGTGTGTGTATATGATTAAGCCGTGGTAGCTCAGATGGTTAGCGCAAGCTGTAAATTTTACAGTACGTAACGCGGGTTCGATCCCCGCCGACACCAATTAAATTGTTAATTGCAATTTTAAGTATTTATTCTATTGACACACTTACTTTTCTTTCTGTTATTTTCTTACGTGTGTATGATTTAGTGTTAACAAATTATATTTAAATATTGTGTGTGTATATGATTAAGCCGTGGTAGCTCAGATGGTTAGCGCAAGCTGTAAATTTTACAGTACGTAACGCGGGTTCGATCCCCGCCGACACCAATTAAATTGTTAATTGCAATTTTAAGTGTTTATTCTATTGACACACTTACTTTTCTTTCTCTTATTTTCTTACGTGTGTATGATTTAGTGTTAACAAATTATATTTAAATATTGTGTGTGTATATGATTAAGCCGTGGTAGCTCAGATGGTTAGCGCAAGCTGTAAATTTCACAGTACGCGACCCAGGTTCGAACCCCGCCGACACCACTTAAATTGTTAATTGCAATTTTAAGTGCTGATTTACCACGTGCTCGGCGGTGAAGGAAAACATCGTGAGGAAACCTGCATGTCTGAGAAAATTTCGAAGGCATGTGAAGTTCGCCACGCGCATTGAGACCGCGCCGCGGACATTTCCTAGCCATAAATACAAAGACAATAGCAGAAAGTAAAAAGTTAAAAAATACTTTTTTAACAATGACAGTCATTAGTTGATCATTAGTGAATGTGATTCTGTTTTCTTAAATTACAGGAAGAAAAGAGCAGAAGGAAGAAATGGGATGATGGGAAGTAATGAAGAATGAATTGTTATATGAAGTTTGTTGGAACAAACATATTTTAGTCACGTGTAAATACTTTTAACATTTTGGTTCAAAATGACACAAAATCTAAAATATATTAGATACATCATCGACATGGACGGATTTAACATTACATATCCTCATAAACATTTTCAATGTAGAGAAATGGCTATTCTAGACGTAAAACTATCTAATAAAAATGATTCGTTTATCGACCATTATTTGTTTCGGCCAAGTTATTCTTTCAATTATTTGTCGCCAAAAGACAAAAAAACTGTTCGTTATTGTGAAGTACACGTGCACGGCATTCCATATTTTGATGTGACCGAAGAATTAAAATGTGCCTACAAACAAGAGAACATCATTCCCATATTAAATTGGTATATTAGAAATTTGTGCAAAGACGAAGTGATCGCATACAAAGGTGGTTCAACAGAAAAACAATTTTTAAAAATGTTGACGACGAATGATAGAATTTTTAATATTGAAGAATACAAATGTCCAAAATACAATGATTTGGTAAATGTCATAAATTTAAACAAACGTTACGTGTGTAATAATCATATATTTGCAAAAAATAATCACAAAATTTTACATTGTTCTTGTGACGAAGTGTGTGTTTTTTACAAGTGGTTATTGCTTGAAAATAAATTTTTAAATTAATCATAAATTTTGTTTGATTTTCCAAAAACATTAGTTATAGTATACTATATAATACAAAATTGGTTCAACAGAAAAACAATTTTTAAAAATGTTGACGACGAGTGATAGAATTTTTAATATTGAAGAATACAAATGTCCAAAATACAATGATTTGGTAAATGTCATAAATTTAAACAAACGTTATGTGTGTAATAATCATATATTTGCAAAAAATAATCACAAAATTTTACATTGTTCTTGTGACGAAGTGTGTGTTTTTTACAAGTGGTTATTGCTTGAAAATAAATTTTTAAATTAATCATAAATTTTGTTTGATTTTCCAAAAACATTAGTTATAGTATACTATATAATACAAAATTGGTTCAACAGAAAAACCATTTTTAAAAATGTTGACGAAGAATGATAGAATTTTTAATATTGAAGAATACAAATGTCCAAAATACAATGATTTGGTAAATGTCATAAATTTAAACAAACGTTATGTGTGTAATAATCATATATTTGCAAAAAATAATCACAAAATTTTACATTGTTCTTGTGACGAAGTGTGGGTTTCCTACTACTGCTTGAAAATAAAATTTTAAATTAATCATAAATTTTGTTTGATTTCCCAAAAACTTACACAAAAAAAATTACACAACAATATTGAAGAATACAAATTTCAAAAAAATAAAATTTTAAATTAATCATAAATTTTGTAACTAATGTTTTTGGGAAATCAATCTTTACCAAATCATTGTATTTTGGAAATTTGTATTCTTCAATATTAAAAATTCTATCATTCGTCGTCAACATTTTTAAAAATTGTTTTTCTGTTGAACCAATTTTGTACTATATAGTATACTATAACTAATGTTTTTGGGAAATCAAACAAAATTTATGATTAATCTAAAATTTTATTTTCAAGCAATAACCACTTGTAAAAAACCCACACTTCGTCACAAGAACAATGTAAAATTTTGTGATTATTTTTTGCAAATATATGATTATTACACACATAACGTTTGTTTAAATTTATGACATTTACCAAATCATTGTATTTTGGACATTTGTATTCTTCAATATTAAAAATTCTATCATTCGTCGTCAACATTTTTAAAAATTGTTTTTCTGTTGAACCAATTTTGTATTATATAGTATACTATAACTAATGTTTTTGGGAAATCAAACAAAATTTATGATTAATTTAAAAATTTATTTTCAAGCAATAACCACTTGTAAAAAACCCACACTTCGTCACAAGAACAATGTAAAATTTTGTGATTATTTTTTGCAAATATATGATTATTACACACATAACGTTTGTTTAAATTTATGACATTTACCAAATCATTGTATTTTGGACATTTGTATTCTTCAATATTAAAAATTCTATCATTCGTCGTCAACATTTTTAAAAATTGTTTTTCTGTTGAACCACCTTTGTATGCGATCACTTCGTCTTTGCACAAATTTCTAATATACCAATTTAATATGGGAATGATGTTCTCTTGTTTGTAGGCACATTTTAATTCTTCGGTCACATCAAAATATGGAATGCCGTGCACGTGTACTTCACAATAACGAACAGTTTTTTTGTCTTTTGGCGACAAATAATTGAAAGAATAACTTGGCCGAAACAAATAATGGTCGATAAACGAATCATTTTTATTAGATAGTTTTACGTCTAGAATAGCCATTTCTCTACATTGAAAATGTTTATGAGGATATGTAATGTAAAATCCGTCCATGTCGATGATGTATCTAATATTTTTTTGATTTTGTGTCATTTTGAACCAAAATGTTAAAAGTATTTACACGTGACTAAAATATGTTTGTTCCAACAAACTTCACATAACAATTCATTCTTCATTACTTCCCATCATCCCATTTCTTCCTTCTGCTCTTTTCTTCCTGTAATTTAAGAAAACAGAATCACATTCACTAATGATCAACTAATGACTATCATTGTTAAAAAAGTATTTTTAACTTTTTACTTTCTGCTATTGTCTTTGTATTTACGGCTTGGAAATGTCCGCGGCGCGGTCTCAATGCGTGTTGGCGAACATCACATGCCTTCGAAATTTTCTCAGACATGCAGGTTTCCTCACGATGTTTTCCTTCACCGCCGAGCACGTGGTAAATCAGCACTTAAAATTGCAATTAACAATTTAATTGGTGTCGGCGGGGATCGAACCCGCGTTACGTACTGTAAAATTTACAGCTTGCGCTAACCATCTGAGCTACCACGGCTTAATCATATATACACACAAAATATTTAAATATAATTTGTTAACACTAAATAATAATAATAATATTCCACAACTATCACACAACGCCATCTAGTCCCAAGCTAAGCAGAGCTTGTGTTATGGGTACTAGACAACTGATAAACATACTTATATATTTCTAAATACATAAATATTATAGATAAATTACACCCAGACACAGAACAAATGATCGTGCTCATCACACAAACATTTGTCCTGGGTGGGAATCGAACCCACGACCTCCGGCATAGCAGTCAGGGTCACTAACCACTAGACCAACAGGCCTGTCTTTCAAAATCATACACACGTAAAAAAATAACAGAAAGAAAAGTAAGTTTGTCAATAGATTAAACACTTACATCTATGGCCTTTGATGCGTTGAAGTAACACAAATGTATTATTGATAGATACACTGCGGTCAAACGACCATACACTAACTCCATGACTGCAGTTGCTTGGTCTTATATAGTACCAGTAAGTAACAATTCTAATCTAAAGAATTTCTACAGTAAAATTGATAATAACTTTATGCGTCAACAACCTTATCTCACATTCTTCGTGTTGCGTCTTATTCAGTGTATTGATGACTCAAATACGTTTTGTATAACAGAAAAAATGCAATTTAATATTTAGAAATCACATAATTGATCATTCCTATGTTAGTCATTGAGTAGATTGTACTGTAGTAATCTACTAATAGCAGTAATATCATGGATACACTAGATGTACAACAACATCTGAAAAAGATTTACCCCAGTCTAGAAAATAATGTTTATGCTGCTAACAGACTGCCCATGTACACCCACGTACCAACGTATATACCTAGTCAGGTCATAAGTATTGTCACACAGTAAAAACTTTTCTTTTAGAATGCTGGCCACAAAAAAGTTTATTGAATTCGAATTGTTCATGAAAATAAAACTGTATACTTTTTAGAATTTTACTCATTTTTACATATGGAGTGGACGCTTAAAAAAGACCGTGTTGCAGTTGCGATTACGCGCCAATTAAATTTTTTGATATACTGAAAAATTTGAATATAACCAAAAGATTCGTTTATCGTACCATCAAACGATACAATGAAGGGTATATTATATACCCGATAGGGGGTCATTGTAGAAGCGTGCTCGTCGCGACCCCTGCCAGCCCTTTTCAGGGCTGCAATTCTACACAGCTGCGCACCCATGCGAACGAGGGTTAGGGCGTCCCCCCAAGGCGACGCACACCAGCTCGTCCCCGTTGGTGTGGAATGCAGCGCGCAAAGCGGCGATGGGGACCGCCACCCGTCACGCACAGCCCGACACGGCGGAAGGTGGAGGACGGAGTGCAGAGTTGGCACGTGGAATGTTAGAGGAGGCATGAGAGATAAGACGAATGAGTTGATCGAAATAATGAAAGAAAGAGAATTAGATGTCGTGTGTATGTCGGAGACCAAACGGAAAGGCAGTGGTATTGAAGAGCTCCCTGGCGGGACGTTAGCTATATGGTCCGGAGTCCCGGAAAGCGAGAACGCCTGCCAAGGAGTGGGAGTGCTGTTGTCGTCCCGGTTGATCGATCTTATGACTGAATACAAGGTTGTGAACTCAAGACTTCTCTGGGTTCGCTTCAAAATGGGACTGACGAAGTTATTCCTTTTGGCTGTTTATGCGCCGGTAGCTTCGTCGTCCAGGGCTGAGCTGGAGGAGTTTTGGGAGAATGTAAGAGAAGTTCTAGATTTGGTTAAGGGAAACGAAAGAACTGTTGTATGTGGTGATTTGAATGGATGGGTAGGCATCGCTCGACCAGGATACGAGTCGGTGCTTGGAAAGTTTGGAGATAAAAGGGTTAATGATGCTGGCAAGCTTATACTGGCTGTATGCAAGGAAAAGGGTCTTCTTGTGACAAACACTATGTTTAATCACAGGAAGATCCATATGTACACTAGAGAAAGAAAGAATGAGAGAAGTATGATTGATTTGTTCCTGGTGGATGACCGACTGCGAAAACAGGTGATGGATACACGAGTGTTCAGGGGTGCTGACCTGGGAACGGATCATTATCTAGTAATTACCAGATTTAGGGGTTTGTTCGCGGGTTGGCGCCACCGGACGGCAGTAACAGAACCACAGTCGGTCTGTCGCATCCGAAGCTGGAAGCTTCAGGAAGCGGATACTAGGGACAAATATCACACAAGGGTAGCCGAAAAGCTTGACACCATCGATGGCAGAAAAGAATGTGTGGAGAGAATATGGCAGAACCTTAGGGATGGAATGGTAAGTGCAGCGGAAGAAGTATGTGGTACGACAAAAAGAGGTAGTAGTAAAAGAAGAGATGCATGGTGGAATGAAGAAGTGAAAGAAGCTGTAAAAAAGAAGAAAAAAGCATGGTTAGACTACTTAGCCTCTAGTAACGATGAGCATATGAGAGAGAAGATGAAAGAAAGATATAAGCTGCAGAAAGTTCATGCGAAAACATTGATTGAGGAAGTACGTGAAAGGTGTAGAATAGAAGCGGACGAGAGGTTGTCGCACAACTTTAGGGAAAACTCCAAACTCTTCTGGAAAGAGGTTGGAAGGTCCCGGAGTGGTGCGACGGCTTTAAGAATGAACAAAGTGCTTTCGAGAACCAATGACGTCCTCTCAGAAAAATCGGACGTCATGCAGCGATGGAGTGAATTTTATAGAGAATTGTATGCGTGTCATGATCTTAGTGAAGGATCCGGGGGTGACGCCGTGACTGGCACGCCAGACACGGACCTCGATGACACTGAGGTCATCAGCATGAAAGAGATTGAACGTGCGATTCGAAGTTTGAAATGTGGTAAGGCTGCGGGACTAGACAGAGTTACTGCTGAAATGGTCAAGTACGGTGGGCCTCGCGTCTGGGACAGCTTTCATCTGCTGTGCAATTTGTGCTGGCGGACGGGAGATGTCCCGGATGATTGGCGATCCGCGGTCATTGTGCCTTTATATAAAGGTAAAGGTTCACATTTTGACTGCGGGAGCTATCGGGCGATCAGCTTGACCAGTTTAGCAAGTAAAGTTTATTCGAAGGTTTTGACACGCAGGATGCAAGAGAAATCGGAAAGATTCTTATGGGAGGCACAATGCAGATTTAGACCTGGAAGAGGATGCACGGATCAAATGTTTTCTCTCCGCATGATCACGGAGAAGCTTCTGAGTGTTAACCAGAGGATTTTCTGTGCTTTTGTGGATCTGGAGAAAGCATTTGATAAGGTTATAAGGAAGAAAATGTGGGAACTGTTGCCGGGATATGGTGTGGATGGTCGATTGTTAAGGGCTGTGCAGTCACTCTACTATGACTGTAAAGCCTGTGTGCGGGTAGGGCATGACCTGTCACCCATGTTTAGCGTCCAAGCGGGCGTAAAACCGGGTTGTGTCATGTCTTCCTGGCTGTTCATACTGTATCTCGACAGCTGTTTACAGAAGCTGAAAGATAGCTGTTTGGGTGTGAAATTGGGTGACATAAAAGTTAATTGTCTGCTGTATGCTGATGATGCAGTGCTTATTGCACCATCAGAAGCAGAACTGCAGGCATTAGTCACGTGTATGAAAGAGGAATGTGAAATTAAAGGTCTCCGTTTGAATGCTAATAAAACTAAGGTTCTGGTATTTGAAAAGGACGAAGAGAGAACGAAATGTGAAATATGGGTAAATCAGGAATGTCTAGAACAGGTAAATGAAATTGTATACTTGGGGAGTGCTTTCAGCCGGGATGGAAGATGTGATTTAGATGTGGATAGGCGTGTCGCTGCCGGAAACAAAGTCAATGGTGCCCTGAATGCATTAATAAAAAGGCAAGGCGTGGTGAAGAGTGCACGCCTTGCAATACATAACGCAGTGTTGGTACCGACTTTGTTATATGGCAGCGAAACCTGGGTATGCCAGAAGAAGCATAAAAGCAAGTTGAATGCAGTGGAGATGCGATCTCTTCGTAAAATGTGTGGCGTTACCATAGCCGACCGAAAGCGAAACGAAGAGATTCGCAATATGGCAGGATTGAAAGATGACCTTATCACAAAAATTGATAGGGGCGTACTCCAATGGTTTGGACACGTTGAACGAATGAGTGAAGACCGAATGGTGAAGAAAATATATAGAGCGAAAGTAAATATTAAAAGGTGTCGAGGTAGACCGAGACTAACTTTCGAAGACCATGTGAGCAAATTGCTCGAAGAGGGGAGGGTCAAGAGTACTCGGATACCTAGACGTGCATGTATGAAGAAGTTAATGAACCTGAAAGAAGCGAAAGAGGTATGTAAGGATCGTGACACTTGGCGATCTGTTCTCTCTGGCTACCCCGTTAGGGATTGTGCGTGACGATAAGTAAGTAAGTAAGTAATACAATGAAGACTCTAGTGTAGATGACAGGTCAAGAAGTGGTCGCCCTCGATTTGTTAGGACTCCAGCAGTGATAAAAGCTGTAAAGGTGCGAATTCAAAGAAATCCCAAACGTAAACAGAAACTGTTGGCCCTTCAGATGGGGTTAAGCAGAACCACGGCGTTAAATGAAGACTTAGGGCTTCGGGCATATCGAAGAAAAAGAGGACATCGTTTGAATGCTCGTCTAATGGGCCTGAGACTGAAGAGATGCCGCGCTTTGTTGAAGCGGTACGCGGGAAAAAAATATCGGGAAATTCTTTTTTCGGATGAAAAAATTTTTACCGTAGAAGAGAGCTACAACAAACAAAATGATAAGGTGTACGCACACAGTAGTGAAGAAGCGAGCAACCGTATTCCGCATGTCCAACGGGGTCATTTTCCATCCTCGCTCATGGTGTGGTTGGGAGTTTCTTGTTGGGGCTTAACAGAGGTACATTTTTGTGAGAAAGGTTTAAAAACGAATGCAGTTGTGTATCAAAATACAGTCCTGACGAACCTTGTGTAACCTGTTTCTCATACCATGTTCAATAACAGGCACTGGGTATTCCAACAAGATTCGGCGTCAGCTCATAGAGCGAAGAGCACACAAGACTTGACAGCTCCGTGGCGTAGTGGCTTAGCAATGAGTGGCTGCGCTTGAGGGTTGCGGGTTCGAATCCCGCACGGAACAAGTATTTGTACGACCTACAAGTAATTGTTCCGAGTTTGGATATTTGTCCTTGTGAAATTTGTGTTTGTAAACTGCCCCCACGATACGGAGAAAAACCTAGTGTGGAGGTAACGTTCTTTAAAAACAAAAAAAGACTGGCTGGCGGCGCGTGAAATCGACTTCATCCGACACACAGACCAGTCCAGATTTGAATCCGTTAGATTACAAGATATGGCAACACATGGAGGAAAAGGCGTGCTCAAAGCCTCATCCCAATTTGGAGTCACTCAAGACATCCTTGATTAAGGCAGCCGCCGATATGACATGGACCTCGTTCGGGCTGCGATAGACGACTGGCCGCTTAGTTTGAAGGCCTGTATTCAAAATTACGGAGGTCATTTTGAATAAACTATAGTGTCATAAGAATCTATGTTTTGTTAAGTTCATTTTGGTATATAAATGGTTACATAATGAATAAACTCGTTTCAATTATTTTATATTAAACATGTGATAGAATTTATGACCTGACTAGGTAATATGCAATTTGGGTACAGATGATAAACCAGGGTCACATTGGGTAGCTTTATATATCGATACGAATGACGTCGGTGAATATTTTGATTCATATGGACGGGCACCTGTACGAAATTGTAAAAGATGGAACCGGAATGTTGATAGGACTTCAGTTTGTGGCGAATATTGCTTAATGTATTTGCTATATAAGTTTCAGGGATGTTCAATGTATAGTTTTACGAGTATATTTACAGAGAACACATTGTACAACGATATGTTAGTGGATGAGATGTTTGGCTCTTATTTTATAGATAATAAGTAATAAGATTTTGTATTTTATAAATAAAAATTTTAACAAAATTAGGTAATGTGTTTTATTGATGATTCAGATTAGTGTTGTAGATAGGAACAAAGGAGTATAATACAATAGCATAAGCCGACCCACACGCTGACGATTAATAGATAATGACGGTAGTCAATCAACAATAGATAAGTAGATAAGGACAATGGAGCGCTAATGACGGTTGAGGCTACACCGGATATCAATTAGATAAGAGTTAATTGATCTGCACATCTCCGGAACCGTGCATCCTACGCAAAAATGGACCGCAGATTCGTGATCAGAGCATGCCAAAACCTTTTTTTTTTTTTTTTTTAGGATCGTGAGTCGACGAACATCGTACTTGTACCCCTTCTGACGCAGTGCGCCAGAACTGGTACAACCTAACTACTAGTATAGTAGTACTGACTCAGTGCGCCAGAACTGGTACAACCTAACTACTAGTATAGTAGTACTGACTCAGTGCGCCAGAACTGGTACAACCTAACTACTACTATAGTAGTACTGACTCAGTGCGCCAGAACTGGTACAACCTAACTACTAGTATAGTAGTACTGACTCAGTGCGCCAGAACTGGTTTAACCTAACTACTCATGTAATACCGAGTCGGTTAATTTACTCAGTCCCTACTTTAGGTTTATTCTGTTTTAAGTTATCACGTAACTAGCTAACCTAACACCATCTTACAGTGACTATATCAATATTAAAAATCTGTTATGTTTTAAATAAATAGATTAGCTTAGGCCATCGCATGAAAACACAATGTATCTCATAAGTAATATAATATCATATTAAAATAGATTGTTTAGTGCGATTGCCAAGTCAATCTATTTATTTAAAACATATAAGATTTTTAACATTGATTTGGCCACTATAAGATTTTGTTAGGTTAGTTATTTACGTAATAACTTAAAATAGAAAAAACCTTAAGTAGGGACTGAATAAATAAACCGACTTGATATTACATGGATCTCACAACTTTTTACGGTAGATGACCAAAGTTGCCAGACTTGGTTTTTTTACAAATTATGCTTATGATGGCATCTCATTTATTTTTGTAAATAGTCCTGCTTTTTTCCTTTTCGGTACCTTCTACTTATTGAATACCAACAACATACCTATCTACACCTATTATACATATACAGGTAAACTGATTCATTCACTGCAAATGTAACTTTGTAATCCTTTATATTTATATAGAATTACAAAGTTATTTATGTTGTTGGTACTTATATCTAGAAAACTGGTCCTAAATTGCATAATGTTTTAAAAAACCAATTGTATTCTAATTTTGAAGCTTCTATGTCTGCTAGAAGTGACTTAGAGTTTTGATGATCGGTCAGTCAGTCAGTGAGTGAGTGGCCAAATTAAGACATTTTGACTAGTTATAATTCTTAAATTACTGGTTCAAATTGAATAAAATTTGAAATATATTGTGTTGATATAATGCCTGCTTGGTTACTGAAAATTCAGCCTTCTAAGTTTATCTACTACGATGTTATAGCTGGTCAAATATGGCCTGAACTGCTTCGAAAAAAGGATGTTACGACCGTGCCGCTTTTTTTCTCGACTTGGCAGACAGACTTCGCTTGACAGATTTGATTTAGGTTATACACATAAGGAAATAAAGTTCAAACCATGTGAAATTTTAATGAAAATGTTGTAGGTAAAACGTATGTATTTACTAATTTATATGACTTAATTCAATATAACAATTGATTTTAAATTGACAACAAAAAAGCTTTATTATTATTCTATAAATATTTTAAAAGTACTATATAAGTCCGCGTATAGAGTATAGACACAGCGGTGACACTCCCTATACGTGAGAGCTTAAGCGCCGGTGACCTTGAGTCGAAGCGTGTAACGCTAGGGTTGATATCGAACCGAAATGGAATATTATAGACTTGTACCAAAGAAGATACATAGTAGCTATATGTTATATATTATGTAAACTTATGTATTTGGGTGGTGAAAGATACGTTTAATTTTAAACCAACTTTTATTAAATGAGGAATATTAAAACTTCCGACAAAACCAAATATGCACGACAGTTAATGGTAATCTTAAATAATTAACCAACACTTAGTATTTCAGAACGCAATAATCAGTAGTACCTACTATCCTTTAAAAGTAATTTACTCTTATATATTTTTGAATTTTTTTTACATTACATTTTTTTGAACTATTGCAATACTTCGTAGGATGTATATTTTTTTTTAGAAAATCCAAAGGTATGCAGGTTTCCCGGGACATGACGGCCAACAAATTGTTCCCTATGTGTTGAGGAGATAAGTCATTCTTATTTCTAATGAAATAATTCATAAATACAACAATGAACAAATACAAAAACTCTTTATAGATATCTAAAATTTCTTGACTCTCTAGTGGTATTTTTAATAGTGTATATTTCAGTTAATGTAATATAATAAAATTATTGGCGATATATTAGTTTTATTGTCATGGTATTTCCCCATAATTCTTGTTAAGATCATATTGACTTTCATTAAAATGAGTTCACATATTTTTAGGTATCATAAAACATTATTAAAAATTAAACTAACAAAACAAGGGCCCTTGTTTTGTGCAGTGGAATTTATTTTAATTCTTATCACTTAAAATCACTTTTAGTAATACTTATACATATACTATAATATCATTTATTTAATAACAACATTAATATTTATCAAAGCATATAAACCGGCTATAAAAACTAATAACGTTACTTGGTAACATAAACTTTGGTGGGGCCACGTGTCTAAGGCTGCCGAAGTCTAGTTCCCCGGTCGAACCTTAAACCTATTACGCGAGATATTAACTAAAGTGGACTGTATATGCGGTATTTGATGCTTGAGCTTGGCGGCACGCGCCGCATGATAGTCCACCTCCCGCGGTTTCCAACGCAGATCCATGTTGTCGTCGCAACGGCACGTCATTTCTCGACATATCGAAGCTAAATATTCATCGCGGCAGGCATCAGGATCGTCGCGTGTCCAACTATATGGTGGTACGCAAGGCACAGGAGACTGTGTATAGCACATGTTTGGACTTGGGTAGTCACAGGGTGCTGTGCAGGAACTCTGTTGACACATTGTGTACAACAACCAAACAGCTCGCGCAATCTCATTTCGGACGCAGGGAAGACAATTACATAAAAGGCAGTTCTCGAACTTACTAAGTTCTGGAACACCTAAAACTTTTTCTATCCCTCTCGAACCGAGAACTAGACTTCGGCAGCCTTAGACACGTGGCCCCACCATTTTATGGTCCTTCGAGCCGGATGCCTGCCGCGATGATATGTCGAGAAATGACGTGCCGTTGCGACGACAACATGGATCTGCGTTGGAAACCGCGGGAGGTGGACTATGATGCGGCGCGTGCCGCCAAGCTCAAGCATCAAATGCCGCATATACAGTCCACTTTAGTTAATATCTCGCGTAATGTGAATCTCGCCATAAAATGGTGGAGCCACGTGTCTAAGGCTGCCGAAGTCTAATTTCCCGGTCGAACCTCAAACCTATTACGCGAGATATTAACTAAAGTGGACTGTATATGCGGTTGCTTCTACGCTTACGTAAAGGCGACTACTATAGCATGCGGTATAATGCACTCGCTCTTCCCTAAAACTAAACTATTATTGTGCCAAATCGCTGAAAAGGAATCCTGCCTTATTAGGAGAACAACAAAATTGGAGCGGGTTAAACTATGTAAGGCAGGAGCTAATTAAAGGAATATTGACTCACCGGGGTTTCTTCTATCCTTTTGAGCACTATAGCTGCAACTTCTGGAACTTCTTCTAGACAGACACTCTGGGGCGAGGCGGTGCGCGACTATATCTCACACGATGTGAGGCGGGTCTCCTGGAGCTCGACTGCTTCCAGGCTAAAGCGGTTTCTACTAGCGGTGTGGTTTCAGCGACGACTGCGGTGGAAAAGAGGACCCGCAACGGTCGCGCGTGCCTTATATGTCCTCGGCCCCGATGATTACGTGACATTCTAGAATCATCTTCTTGCCCCTCCCACCCCACCACCCCGATGTGTCGATGGAGGATCGAGGAGGGTATGAATGATATCGTTTTTCGGAAAGGAACAAGCGACTTGACACTCCTACCGTCAAATATAATAATACGAATGGTTTTCCGCGCAACCATCTCCCCCGCCCTTGAAGGATTTCCTTCAAAATTGACTAATACAACTAGAGCTAAGATCAACTAACAAAATAACTAACTAACGCTAAGATTACCTAAATTCAACTACAATTTAATCTAGAAAGCTAATTTAAATTATGGAAGAGGCAGGGGGCACAAACGGACAACCGGACGCAAGTAAGACCCAACCGTGGTCTTAACGCGAGCTATCCTAACTACTCCGTCGGAACCGGGAAAGACCTCTTCGACAATTCCTAACGGCCAGTGGAGAGGCGGCGTATTCTCTTTGGTGAGCACAACTACAGTTCCTACAGCTAAAGGCTCAGTTGCTGTGTTCCATTTTTGTCGAGACTGCAAAGTATGCAAGTATTCCATCCTCCATCGTTTCCAAAACGATTGCACTAACCGATCTAATAATTTGTGGCGTGCGGAAATGCTAAGTCTGTTCTCATCCATATCTGCGGCTGGCAAATACTTTAAAGGCGTTAAATTCAAAAAATGTGCTGGAGTTAGAGCCAGCGGTTCCGAGGGGTCACTAGACAACGTACGACAAAGTGGGCGACTATTCATTACGCATTCAATTTGAGCGAGCACCGTACTTAGCTCTTCGAAGGACAAAATTTGATCTCCTATTACTCGGTATAAATGACTCTTTAGACTCTTGATATTAGTCTCCCAATTGTCCCCAAAATGACTCGCGGCTGGGACGTTCAGAGACCACTCAATGCGGTTCTCGGCTAGAATGTGAGAGAACTCCGAATTATAATACTTGCTAGCTAAGAGCTCATGTAGTTCCGATAGAATACGTTTTGCACCGACGTAGTTCGTACCGTTATCCGAATACAATTTACTTACAGGGCCTCTGCGGGATAGAAATCTTTTAAATGCACCCATAAAGCCTGCTGTGCTTAGATCACCAACGAGTTCTATATGCACCGCTCGAGTAGTTAGACACACGAAAATGCAGACGTAAGCCTTTGTGGATCTTATACCACGCCCGCGAGTGAGCGTGACCTTAAACGGACCAGCGAAATCAGACCCGGTGTGCGTGAAGGGCTTTACTGATTGTATTACTCTACAAGATCTAAGTTCCGCCATTTCCGGAAATGACGGCTTAGGGCGTGCCCGAAAGCGAGCTATACATCTGTGCACCCGATTGCGTATTAAACTACGTGCAGAAAGAATCCAATAATTCTGACGCAAAATCGACATCAACAAGGCGGGGCCAGCGTGCGAGTTCAATTTATGATGGTAATCGACTAATAAGTTCATGATATGGTCTTTACGCGGTAAAACAATAGGGTGCCGTTGGTCGAAACTCAATTGCGAGTTGGACAAGCGTCCACCTACCCTTACAATCCCATCCTGTAAAAATGGCTTAAGGCGTTGAAAGGCGCGACTACAAGCTCTATTCGATTGTAATCTTCTAATTTCTTCGGAGAAGTGCGCACGTTGAAGTTTACGTAATACCAGCGACTCAGCATAGTTGTAATCGGATGCTAAGACATACGAACGTCGCGGTAACAGCTTCGCGAATCGACAAACGTAAATTACGCTACGCAATAATTTCGACCAAGAGGACAAGCGGTTCGCCAAAGCAATGATTGGAGAAACCTCGCTCGAAACGTTCGCCACTAGAGCGTGTCTCTTTTCTTCCGGCGGTTGTGACACTGACGAAGGTTCGAAATCGGTTATTGGCCATTGCGAGGGATCCAAGTGAACCCAAGCAGGTCCGTGGAACCAAAGGTGGTCCATTATTTGCATCGGGGTGAGTCCACGGGATAGACAATCGGCGGGGTTTTCCGTACCGGACACGTGATAAAAGTTCCGCGTTTCTAACTCGTCTTGTATTTTGGCCACTCGGTTCACAACAAACGTATCCCAACGGTGGGGTGAAGAATGAACCCAGCATAAGGCGACGGTGGAGTCGGAAAAGGCCAATATCCTTCTATGTGAACTCTATCCCTACATGCGCTGATAACTGCGGTAATAAGCTTGGTGAGTACTAATATTGCGCAAAGCTCTAAGCGCGCCAGAGAGACAACCTTACGGGGGGAGACTCTCGACTT
Organism: Parnassius smintheus behrii; assembly: GCA_036936625.1. Classification (NCBI taxonomy): domain Eukaryota; kingdom Metazoa; phylum Arthropoda; class Insecta; order Lepidoptera; family Papilionidae; genus Parnassius; species Parnassius smintheus. The sequence continues at coordinate 89,162 of JAUPFT010000036.1, read as the reverse complement.
AGAACTAATGAGGCTAATCGAATTTCTACCATTATTCTGGACGTGGAAATATACAACGCCCCCGTAAGCCTTCTCGCTGGCGTCTGCAAACCCAACGACTGTTATGGCGCTACTTCTATCTACGTTGGTATGACGCGGTATTTTAATTTCTCTTAATAAAGGAAGTTCCTCTCTAAAGCGCTGCCACAACCGAACAATGCTGTCAGGCGGCGAGTCATCCCAGTCGCATTCCAATAACCAAAGTTGTTTAATTAAAAGCTTAGCGTATAATACCACTGGAGCTACGAAACCCATGACGTCCCATAATCTAGCAACGCATGACAGTATTGTGCGCTTTGTGCATTTCTCCACGGGCGGATTTACCTTAAGGCTAAACACGTCGGACTCTGGTGACCACCACAGACCGAGCACCTTGTGTGTATCAGAATCGTCGAATTCCTTTATCGCCGAAAGACGGTGTGATAGTGGGATTGTATCCAAAACCGGACGCGAATTACTAGTCCACTTCACAAGATGGAATTGACCCGATTTCATGAGCCTTATAACCTCGGCGGTGGTTAGGGTTTCCTCCTCCACGCTATCGACCGAGTACACAAAATCATCCATATATAATCCGCTCTCAATTGCCCTCTTAGCTTTAGGATAAGAGGAACCTTCATCGTGAGCGAGCTGTCTCACCGTGCGTAACGCATGAAATGGGCTCGACTTTAAACCAAAACAAACGCGGTTAAACTCAAACACCATTAAAGGTTCCTTTGGGTTGAAACGATATAAAATGCGTTGGAATCTACGGTCGCATTCACGGACCCCTATGCAAAGAAACATTTGACGAATATCGGCGGATAGTGCTATACTAAACAAACGAAAATTGACTATTATATTAAATAAACTGCCCTGTAAATTTTGCCCACTATAGAGGATATCGTTAAGCGACAGGTGAGTGCTAGTTTTAGCACTAGCGTCGAGCACTACACGTAACTTAGATGTAAGTTTGTCCTCTCTAATGACTCCGTGGTGTGGTATGAAATACGACGGTGTGTCTTCGTAGTTATCTAACTTCGAAGTCACAAGTGATATGTAACCTTCTCTTATATATTCGTTAATGACGCCGTCGTAAGCTTCCTTTAACTGGGGTGAAGCGTGCATCCTACGCTCCAAGCTGTAGAAACGTTTTTCCGCCATTTGACGCGAAACGCCGAGAGATAAAACATCTCCTTTAAAGGGTAGCGCTACACTATATCTACCGTCGCGATCACGAATGGTCGTGCGGACGTAAATTTCCTCGCATAACCTGTCATCTGAGCTAGCTATGGGTGGGACGTTCACCTCCTCCATCTCCCAAATTTTGCGGACTAACGACTCGAGCGGTTCGACAGCCATACCACAATAAGAGGTTGCCGAAATACTATCTATGATGGGGGCGGTGCCAAGGATCACATAGCCCAATACGGTTTCCAGTGCGTAAGGCGCGGTATGCGAAGAGTTGCCCCTGACCTTATTGTTTAACAAAAGATGAGGGAAAAGCGATGCTCCAATGAGCATGTCTATTTTTCCAGGAACGGCGTAAGTGTCGTCCGCCAGAGTCAAATTCTTAAATTCAATCATTGCCGAGGTGTCAACCGAAACGGTTGGCAACCGTTCAGTGACCCTATCTACTACTAGTGCATTTATATCAAAGTTAACATTACGATCTATCCGAGAATAAATTTTTAAATTTATATATCCCTGTGTCGATTTACTAGTGCCTCCGACGCCTTTAATTACAGGACATGAAAGTGACCTATTTATTACTAAGCCTAAGCGCTGACAACATTGTCGCGTTATAAAGCTATTTTGGGCTCCGCTGTCCAGCAGTGCACGGACGCTTTGTTCGTTTCCACGCGAATCCCTAACCAAAATACGTGCCGTACCCAGTAACACGGTTGAAGGAGGTTGTGCTCCCATATTTGCCAATGAGCACAGAGCGACATCACCAGGTCGACCGCTAGAATCGTTGACCTTAGTAGGGTCGAATTCCTTATCCGCTTTACTTGACGCCGCTATGTTGCTATTTTCAAAATGTAATAGCGTGTGATGTTTCCTGGCGCACTTGCTACATACGGAACTCGAATTGCATTTTGCAACTAAATGCTTATCGCTTAAGCAGTTCAAACATAGGTTGTTTGTCTTTACTAATTTATAACGCTCGCTTGGTGAATATTTACGAAAAGTCGCACAATTATATAAATTACCGTGTCTATCTTTACATACTAAACAAGTATGCTGGAGTGATGTTGGCGTAGCGGTTACGTAAGTTAACGACCCTGCTATTTTAGATGGTTGAGTCTGTCTACGGTCGACGCACCTTTTATTCTCCTGTTTAACGTTCGGAGAGCGCTGCATCACTTTATTTGATCTCGCACGAACGATGCTAATGAATGAAAGGAAGGCATCTCCGAGCTACGATGCTCCATTTCAAACGCACGCACGGTGTCGGGGTCCAACTTCTTCAGTGCAATATGGAGAAACACCACGTCCATAAGATCATTAAATTTCAAATTCTTAAGTGCAGCCACCGATGCCACAAATCTATCTAGAAATTGCTCTAAGCCGTTGATGTTCGCGGATGATATAGGTTTAAGATCGAATATCTGGTTCAAATATTCGGAAGCTAACAATCTCCTATCTTCATATTTAGTTTTAAGCGTTTCGAATATTAATAAGTAATTGTTTGCTGTAGGTGTAAAACCAGAGCAGATCGACTGTGCCCTGCCACTAAGTTTACTGATTAAGTAATATAATTTTTCGGCGTCCGATAACGATGGGTTATTGTGTATATTGTTTTGAAAACTACTGAAGAAGAAGGGCCACGTCTTAATATCACCATTAAATACCGGAATATCTATTGGCGGCAACCTTATCGAGTCGCTTGGACGTACCTGTTTTTCCGGCTTTGCTTCGTTTTGAGATAGTAGGGATCTCGCAATTCTTTTCACGCGACACAACATATCTTCGAATGCCAGCAGCGGTTGGTAGTTCACTATGTATTTCGAGTCGATTTGTAATTCCAAATGATTAATTTGGTCTAATATTTTTTCGTAATCCATTCGTAAAGAATCTATCGTTTCGATTTCAGTCAAAAAGGTTTCCCGCACTGCTTCTATATGAATGTTCTTTATATAATCACTTATATTCCGCATACGCGAAAAGAGTATGTCCCTCTTGGCATAAAGCGTTTTAATTTTGATTTCACTTCCACTAACTGCCAACGCACATAATCTCACAACGCACAAACAATGAAGGATGGACACTCGGTATGCCGTATTACGTAATTAAATCGAACACCTGCGCAGCGAGTCGAGGTGACGCGTCATTTGCACTCAATAATTTTATCAAGATGTTTTATCAAGATGTGGGTAAGCGTATCAAACGGTTCCTATTACACTGTTTCAATTATTTAATAGGCTTTAAATTTAATCAAATACGAGCGCTATAAAACAAATAATTCTGTTTGCGAGTACCTAATCAAAATTTAAATTTAAACGAACACTATTTAAGTCTATTCTATAAATTAGAGTGCATTATCTAATTAATTAATTCAACAATTCGACCAAAATCCGGCTTGAAGGACCATAAAATGGTGGAGCCACGTGTCTAAGGCTGCCGAAGTCTAATTCCCCGGTCGAACCTTAAACCTATTACGCGAGATATTAACTAAAGTGGACTGTATATGCGGTTACTTCTACGCTTACGTAAAGGCGACTACTATAGCATGCGGTATAATGCACTCGCTCTTCCCTAAAACTAAACTATTATTGTGCCAAATCGCTGAAAAGGAATCCTACCTTATTAGGAGAACAACAAAATTGGAGCGGGTTAAACTATGTAAGGCAGGAGCTAATTAAAGGAATATTGACTCACCGGGGTTTCTTCTATCCTTTTGAGCACTATAGCTGCAACTTCTGGAACTTCTTCTAGACAGACACTCTGGGGCGAGGCGGTGCGCGACTATATCTCACACGATGTGAGGTGGGTCTCCTGGAGCTCGACTGCTTCCAGGCTAAAGCGGTTTCTACTAGCGGTGTGGTTTCAGCGACGACTACGGTGGAAAAGAGGACGCGCAACGGCCGCGCGTGCCTTATATGTCCTCGGCCCCGATGATTACGTGACATTCTAGAATCATCTTCTTGCCCCTCCCACCCCACCACCCCGATGTGTCGATGGAGGATCGAGGAGGGTATGAATGATATCGTTTTTCGGAAAGGAACAAGCGACTTGACACTCCTACCGTCAAATATAATAATACGAATGGTTTTCCGCGCAACCAAACTTAATACCTACATGAATAGAATAGTAATATGTACATTAAGATATCAGTAATATTCATATATTAATTGAAATATTATACTTCATCTCTATCACTTGACAAATATATTCATATTAACTAATACTGACAAATATCGGTATTACTACTAGCTCTCAGCCAGGGCAGTCGGCGACTGCCCGTTCCACGCCCCGCGCGCCTCTCAAAGCCCCCGCACACATCCAGACACCCACACATAGCCGCAAGCGATTTTACGTGCAAACATGCTAAAGTGTCGTTTCTTTTCGCGTAGTGTATATATTCTTTGGTATAGATCAATTCAAATTAGACTGCCGCCAGGCTTTCCAGATAGAGGTCACGTCGCTCGGCGTTCCTTCTGACTCTGATCTGTTGTTGAAGTCCCCAGAACAGAAAACTTTATTGAAAGGAGCACTGTTTTACAGAGTGCAAATTCACTCTTGAAAACTAGAAGAAAAGTTGACAGCTTCATGGTTTGTAAGAGTTTGCAAGTAGCTTGAAAATACTAAATGTGCTCTTTTTGTGTTCTTTACTGTGTGGCTACGGTTTAAGCACGGTGCCATCATTAAAAAATAGCAAGTACAGCGAGCGTAAAGCGTCCCGAGAATTATAACGAGAATTAGAATAGGCTTTAAATGTTAACTTATATGACCGTAGGTTAGACATATTTGATAGAGAGATATATAAGACATACAAAGTTTCATTTCTGGGTTCCTGGTGGCAAATATGAACCTAGTTTTTTAGAAGAGAAATGCTCATGATCCGATTATAATATACAACCCGAAGAACCAATCAAACGAAGGAAAGTTGACTTTTGGTTGTATAAATCTGACTGACGTTTTCACAGTCAACACAATATGTCAAAATATGTGTGGACAGGCGACGGTAAAATTATATATTTAAAATATAAATACATTTATATATATATATATATATATAAATATATATATATATATATATATATATATATATATATTCAGTATTTCAGCTCAGTATTTTACATCGAGATATTATATTAATATAAATTAAGAAAGTTGATGGAAAAATACAGCAAAGTAATTAGTTTTAATTGCAAATCTATCAAAAGGTCAATAGAAGGAGTGAGGACCTTGTGTCAGACAGCTGATGTGGTAGCTCCCCAGGAGACGTGGTTGTTGCCACATGATCTGCCTATACTTAGCACGATTGACAGCAACTTTGGGTCTACCGGTACGTCTGCAGTCGATACTGCGGCCGGCTTACTCAGCGGGAGGCCGTATGGAGGGGTGGCGCTGTTATGGCGTAAGTGTGCCTTCGAGTCAGTGAATGTGATTGAGTGTGATAACGAGAGGATCTGCGCGATAAAGCTAAACGTGAGTAATAGATCGGTAGTTATGTTCAGGGTGTATATGCCTACAAACTCATATGATAACCTTTCCGAGTTTACTGCGTGTCTTGGAGCCATTGGCTCTATCATAGAAATAGAGGAGAACAGTGGAGTATCGGCTTTTTATATCTTAGGAGACTTTAATGCACACCCTAGTGAATTATTTTATAATGTAATAATGGACTTCTGTGTGGATCTTAATTGGATTTGTGTAGATTTAAATATGTGTGCCAGTAATACATATACCTATTGTAGTGAGACTCACGGTTGTAATAAATGGTTGGATCACTGCATTGTCGCAGAGTCGGCGCGGAATACAATCGTTAGCGTAACGGTTAAATATGACGTTTATTGGACTGACCACTATCCACTAGTAGTCGTATGTAATCTGGGTAAACTTAAGCCATAAGTAGCTAAATTGGATATAGAACAACCAATAAATCGTGTTATATGGGGAGAGAGACAGCAGCAGCAAATCCATTAGTACTATGACCTCCGTCATGCTAAGTTAAGACTTATTGAATTTCAACAGGAACTAATGAAAATGAAAATGAAAATGAAAAATGATTTACTGATATACAATGATACATTTTAAACCAGTCGCAAGGGCCCCTGTACTAGGTTGGGAACCTGTATTACTGGGTACCCCGCTCATCCACCAAGACAATAAAATGTTAATCAATAAATAACAAAAACAAGGCCAGATCTAGCATTAGGAAGTAAATTAAATTTGGAGTAGTGTGTGTGTTTTTTTTTGTGGTTGTGTGGTAGTGCTTTAACAATTGGTGTGGCTGTTCGAAGTATAAAATTTATGTAATAAATTGTTCAGTTTCCTCGTAGTTTAGTGTTAATAAATATTGTGTCACTACATGTTTAACTTTAGTCCACGTCAAAGGGTAAATATTCAATCTGCTGTTGAATTTGTTGTAAATAGATATAGATTGGGATACGTATTGCTTTTGCTTAAACTTTGTTTTATTTTGTGGTATATTGCAAATTTTGGTACTCCTACGTTTTGGTGTCTGATGAGGTATGAAAGGTAAATGTCGATGCTTTTTTAAAATGCAATTCAATATATATATCTAGCGAGTAGGAAGCAATTTGTAAGACTTATGTAGTTCAAAAGTTGAAAATCGAAACGGTTTCAAGAACATCACCTTAATTAGAGCTCTTTGAGCTATTTCTAGTCCTATTAGATGTGTTATGTGCTAAGTGCTTGTTGTGATGAGTTGTGTAATAACAAGAATCATCACTTAATCTTAGATAAGTTATATTTAGATATTATAAATATATTGTCAAAGGCAGCTATCTAAACACACAAAGTTAAGTGTCGAAAAAAGGGAGGTTATGTTTTTGGATGGAATAAGCATGTCGCGGGCCCCCACCGGGGGGCGAGGCTGAAATTTAAATTGTGAATTTAGCCGGGCGGCCAGCTAGTGGTCGGATTTTTCACGATATGTCGGAGGCAAGGAGGAATTTTAAAGCGAAACTTAAATGGTGCCAGGACAGATAGGAGCAATTTAAAATGGATCGCCTTGCTTCCGACCACTCCTCGAAAAAGTTTAAAATTTTCTGGAAAAACACAAATAAAATGAATATGAGGCCGTGCCTCCCTGTGGACGTTGGTGGTGCTCATGACCATAAAGACATTGCGAAAGGAAACAGTTCACCATACAGTCACTCTTAAGTCCCATGTGTAAGGAGATGAGCGATAGTGAGACCATCGTGAAGGAACGTAATGTTAAGATACCTGCTAAAATGGTGGCTCAGATTATTGAAAGAATGCAGCGTGGGAAGTCTCCGGGTCACGATGGGCTCAGTATTGAACATTTCAAATACGCAGGGATCCATTTACCACGGGTTTTTGCCATGTTTTTTACAATGTGTCTAGGTCACTCGTATTTGCCTCAGGGACTGATGGGAACAATAGTGGTACCAATTATTAAAAATAAGACAGGTGACGCTTCTGATATTTGCAACTACAGGCCTATCTCACTTGCTACCACCGCGGCGAAAGTACTTGACAGTTTGTTAAATGGTTGTCTCATAAAATATGTAGATGTGCATGATGCCCAGTTCGGATTCAGGGTGAGATTGTCGACGGAAAGTGCAATTCTTACATTGAAGCATACTGTCGGTTATTACATGGCTAGGAGGACGCCGGTATACGCGTGTTTCCTCAACTTGTTCAAGGCTTTTGACTCGGTCAATTATGATATACTATGGAGCAAGTTGAGGGACGCAGGTGTGCCGGCGGATTATACTTCTCTGATCGAGTATTGGTACAGTAATCAAAAAACCAGGTGAGATGGGCGGGTACGCTATCAGATGAATATAGACTAAAATTTGGTGTCAGACAAGGCGGTTTAAGATCACCGTTGTTATTTCATTTATATATTAACCAGCTTATCGTGGAACTGGTTAGCACACAACATGTCGGCTGTCATATTGACGGGACATGTGTTAATAATATAAGCTATGCAGAAGACATGGTGCTGCTCAGTCCATCTATAGGCGGGTTAATAAAATTATTGTCTATTTGCGAGAAATATGCGGAGGACCACGGCTTGAAGTACAACTCGAAAAAGAGTGAAATTCTTGTTTTTACTGCACCGAAACATTCGCCGCGTTGTTTTCCTGCCATATACCTCAATGGTGTAGCCCTAAATATTGTTAATACTTTTAAGTATCTCGGTCACATTATAACGAGCGATTTAAGCGATGATTGTGATATAGAGCGCGCTGGCAGTTAGGAGCAATATGCTTGCCCGCAGGTTTGTTCGATGTACAGATGACGTAAAAGTTACTCTTTTCAAAGCATTTTGCCAATATTTTTACTCGAGTAGCGGATAAAGCCAATCTTTTTACTCGAGTGGGTATCATACAGGCGACGAGCTTACAGTGCCCTTCGCATACAATACAATAACGCTTTTAGGATGCTATTAGGACTGACATGGCGGTGTTGTGTTTCGAAAATGTTCGCGGATGCTAGGACTGTTTTTTATTTCATGATGTTATGCGAAAGAAATCGGCCTCAATGTTACAGCGTCTGCGAAACAGTAACAATAGCATTTTAAAAATGATCGCGGCGAGACCAGATTGCCACTTTCAGCGACACTGGGTAGATCTGGCAATAGGACTAAAATGTCAATGAATTTTGTATGTATATATAATCGCAACGTAGGTATAAATACTAACATTACTAACATAGTTATTAAGTAAAATTGTTACTAATATACTTACACTTAATAGGGACGAATTATGTCTGAAATAAAGTGAGTATTATTATTATTATATTATTATATAAAATAAATTTGAACTCATAAAAAGAGACGACCAGTTTTGAAAGGAAAACGCGGAGAGACCTTTAGCAAAACTCTACAATAGCTGCTTACCTCCAGAGCCAGTTAACCCTCGATAAGTGAGTTACATAAATCTAAGAGACCATAGTTCACTTACGAGTTAAAACATACCAATGAAAGAACGTGTAAAATAAAACATTTATCTGTTTGATTTTTGATTTTTTATCAAACTTAGCACAGTAAAGTGTTTTTTATTTCATAATATACTATATTACACTTTTTAATTATTTTTAAATCTAATTTCATTGTATGTTACATTTTTTTTAATCCGTCATGTTATACATCGTTAGTTTAAGAAACCTTTCCAAGGTAATTTTTAGTTCTAAGAGAGTAAATGTTTATCATTATTATCGAAAATTAAATAAACTTATGAAAAAAGCAACATACGCACATACAATCGATACTTGCAAGACAACGCTTGCAAAGTGTGCAAACTTATTTTGAAAATCATGGTTCAGTTTGCCAACCTTATCATGTACTACGTCCATTTTACGGTCGACATAATTGTCCATCCGAGCAAGTTATTCGGAACACCATGAATCGTTTTCGCTCGACTCACACCCTGGTGGATATTACGCATCAACAAAAATGACAAACCGTACGCACAGAAGAAGTTATTGCTGCCGTGGAGTATAGTGTTGAGGAGAACCCGAATGAGTCGATTTGCCACAACACAACAATTGGAGCTGTATCCATATACTTTGTGGAAGATTTTGCGGAAAGATCTTGGCTTAAAAGCCCACAAGATCCAGCTTGTGCAAAAGTTGAAACCACGTGACCATTATGCACATCATTGGTTCGGTGAATAGACCGAAAACAATATTCAGCTTAATCCCCTTTTTAATCGCAAAATTTTGTTTACAGATAAGCTCATTTTCAGTTAAATAGCTTGGTCAATAAGCAATTGCCGAATTTGTAGTGAAAAAAAACCAGAAACCTTTGTTGAGACGCCCTTACATCTATCAAATGTCACAGTTTGATGTGCGTTATGGGCAGGTTGCGTCATTAGCCCATATTTTTAAAATGATGCCGGCCTGAATATAACCGTCAATGGAAAGCACTAAAGACACATAATTGCCGACTTCTTCATACCTCAGTTGAATAGCATTGATGTAACAGAGCTTTGGTTTCAACAAGTTAGCGCAACATGCCACAAGCGGGTGCAACCACCAATTTATTGCGGAAAAAATTTGATGAGCGCATAATTTCACGTAATGGACTACATAATTTCACGTGGTGAACTAGCCTCCACGATCGTGTGATCTCACGCCTTTAGATTAGTTTCTTTGGAGGCATATAAAGTTACTAGTCTATGCTGATAAATCACAGACGTTGGACTTTTTGGAAGTCAATATTTCTCGTATTATTGCTGATATACGGCCCAGTTCCTCGAAAATAATCAGTTGCTAAAATTGAAGAAAAGTGAACTTCACGATTGCGTTTCATACGATCTAACCCTGGGACTCATATGCCCGAAATCATGTTTAAACACTGATGGCATAAATTACCTACTAAACGAGGCCAATATTATAGACATTAACATTATTTTAATGTGTTTTATTTCATAATGATTTCTTGATTTATTTTTTAATCAATGTGTTTTATTTCATTTTCAATTTGTATACCTCTATAAAGAACACCACCTACATGTATGCATCTAAAATAATTTGTAACCATTAACATGGTTTTAGGTGCATTAATGTGTGCATCCATCAGTAATCTTTTACGGGCTGATAAAGAAACAAAGATAAAAGATGCATGAGACAGTGCGTGTCAAAGAGTTGAGAATGGTTTTGGCTTCACTAAAATGTACGCAGCGTTTCGTTTTTGTTCCTTTGTTGGTATGAGAAAGTATAACGTTTAGTTAGATACTTAAAACATAGCGGGAAAACTGTTTCAATGTGAGCGTGCGTAAGTCAGGTTGCAATTCGAATATCTAAATTTGAGCACGTCAGAAATGTCTTACGTCCTTAAGTTATAGATTAAGATATTAGATTTATTTATTTATTCGTCCTTAAGATATTAGATTTATTTGATATCTTGCACTATTTTCTGATTTACATTGGGAAGCAAAAAAGATTTTTGGTGAAGACAAACTAAGGGGCGATTTTCCAATAGTCAGATAATAGTTATCCATCAAATAAATTATAGCCTGACTAAATATAATATTGAAACAATGGAACTATTTTATTTATAAAACTATACTTATCAATTTGTGTTGTATTATATCCTATAACTTTTAGACGATTGAAAAATCAGCCCTTAAAATTTTAATAATGTTTCAATAGTTGAGTAAGTAAATGGAAAATATTCTATTTTTTTCTTTCCTTATAATCAATCCATATAAGTTTAAAACCTGAACAAGATTTAGCAAAGACATAACATAGTAAATATAGTTGTGACTGCACAAGTTGATTTAAGTAATAATATCGAAATCAGTTAAATTTTTATTTTTCATTTTGTTTGGTAACTCATATATTAGAAAATGATGGACCTTATGTCATCACGACTAATTTAATTTAGTTTGCGTGGTCATCGCCCTTTGCACTGGATTTGATGTGTATCAAATGTGTATTATGTAAGTAATAAAGTTATTAAGTTAGTTTCATAAAGAAGAATATTTAGAAGTTTTTAGAAGCTTAGTTTAGCTGTTTGATTATGGCAAATTGAAAATGGCGATGTTTGAACACGGCGATAATTAAAACTGTACAATGTTTTATGCATAGAATACTATAATACACACAGAAGTTTTACGCATTATTACGTCAATGTTTGGTCTATACCGAATTCATAGTAGCATTGATTGTTGTCGATAAGCCCTTACCAGCATTTCCCATCATACGAAACCCATATAATAAGATGGTATCGTAATTCCTTTTACCGTCACCATGCGGAGATGAGCCGTGGTAGCTCAGTCTAAGCGCTCGTTGTAAATTTCACACTACGCAAGCAAACCAGGTTCGATCCCCGCTGACACCAATGAAATTGTTAATTGCTATTTTAATTGCTTATTTACCACGGCGGAGAAGAAAACCTCACGAGGAAACCTGCATGTCCAAGAAATAAGAAAACATATATATTTTTAAAATATGAATTTCACCAACATGCGTGGGGAAAGTGCGGCGGATGTTTCCTTGCCCTACAACCCTCCCAGAAATGAGAGGAGGCCTGTGCCCAGCAGTATTATGCATATAGGCTGTAACTTTAACTTTGAAATTTAAACAATATTATTCACCATATCAGTTAATAATAAAATGTCAATCAAACAATGAACTTTAATCCTATAAAATTTGTCATCAGCAATTTAAAAACTTATTTACCGAGTAAAATATATTTTGAAGAAGCCACTAGTATAATTTTTTAAAATGTTTTTGTAGGAATACTTAAGTGATTTAATTATTTTACTCATCCAGTAACAACTTTTGCTAAAGCGTATCCCATTCGAATATCTCGTGTTCATTGATACCACGTCTTTATAAGCATATAAAAACTATTTTCGTGTTGTTTAACAAAATTGGCATCTTCTTATATATACAAACATATCACCGGTAAAATCCTCAGTGTTTTAAATAGAGGCCAGCATGAGACATCTGAGCCAACACCATTAAAGACACGAACACATTTTTTGTGCAATAAAATGTTTGTTAATTTTGGCACTGTTACCCCAAAGTTTAATCTTGTAGCAGATAGCCGACTCAATATATGTCATAAGCAATAGCATAAGCATAAGCAAAAATACGCAAAATATGTCATAAGTGCAGATTGTTTTGATACCATGCGGCGACGTGATCTACCTTTATTTATCTTTAATATATATAACTATTTAATTTATATGTGGCTAGCTGTGGCTTGCATGTGTTGCAATACTTTTTTTTTTGTTAGAAACAGTGGCGGCTGCTCGCACAACATATCACCTAAGTAGGTAGTATTTTCATCGGATAAATATCTAAAAATACATAGAAAGTTGATCCATAAAATATTATTTTATGTTAGATACTTATGTGATAGTGCACAACAACTTACCATAGTTTCATTTTATTCAAATAAATATTTAGGAACGCACATTGGACAAGGAAAAAGACTTATACATATATTATAAAGATTAACACCTAACTTTTTCACTTACTATTTTCATTATTTTCTAATATACCTATATTAGGATATGCATATGCCACAGTGCTATCACTGAAAAGTTACAGACGTGTATGTTTTCGCAGTGTAATGAATTGTTTACAAAATCGTTAAATAAATTATACAAAATTATTTGATTTTATTAGCACCGTACTAAAATCGGACTTCCTCAACCTGTATTCACATTACCGATGGCTACTTACAAGTGGGTTGTTTCGTAATGTATTACGTGACGCTTCCGTGAAGTAACTGGTGGACACATTGACATTCACGCTTACTTTCACCTTAAGGATTATTGTTAATATGTTGTTGTTCTTATTTATATTGAGAATGTAATTACCACTGAAACTAATCAGCACGTGCCATGATTTAAAACCAAACGGTTTTCTTTCTGTTTCGTAAAATGTACAGTTGGGTGGAATAATCCAGCATTCGTCTTTATACGAGTATTTGAATATATTATAGGTGTTTTCAAGTAAAAAGTAAATAGTTTCTGTTAGGTGATAGGACTTCTTTCTGCAAGGAGTAGGAGTCCGTCGTGGTAGTTTTTTTATAGGATAGGGTGACAGACGAGCACACAGTCCGCCTGATGGTAAGTAGTTGCTGCGGCCCATAGACATCTACATCTATCCTCGATTACAAATCAAAATGCAGATGCGTTGTCACCGCTGAGGACTAAGATGGAATGCCTCGTTTCCAGTAAAAAGGGTCTCCGGTTCTCTACACTTACCATACGAAACACAGCAGCATTATGTTACTATTCGACGCTGATATAAAACCTTATTGTATATATAAAAAAAAACATTTTTTTTTAATAAGAATAAGTACACAGATTAAAATAACAGTTGTGAGCATTACGCGGCTATTTCTCGCTGTTATTATGTTAAAGTGTGTTCCTCCCCTGCCTGATCCAACCCATTCATATCGCATCCATAATAGTCACCCCGTGATTTATATGCGCATCTGTTTTTAACTGAAATACATTATTTATGAAAAATTGTTAATGTAGTCTATGTAGTAATATGTTTTTACCATGTTCATCATCATCATTCATCATTACAGTCCTTTACAAGTCCACTGCTGAACATAGGCCTTCTCCAAGGAATGCCACAAACCACGGTCCTGAGCCACCTCATCATCAATACTCTATATAGTAGAGGCGAACGCCCTTCATTTCACCTATCGGTACGAGGTTGCCCTGCGAGAACCTTTCTTCCCTATCCTATTAGTTATCGGTTATAATGTCCTCCAGACCGAACTTCGGCCACAGCGGCCTGCCTCAACGGAGGCTAGCCATCGGCGCAGGACAGGATTATAGTGCCCAAGTGTCTGCGCAAGCACAGGTGCACTCTCTCTTCCCTCACTCTCATAACCCGATGGGACGGTAAACCGACACGACCGGAGAGAGATCAGGCGCAGGACCAACGGCTTTACGTGCTTTCCGAGGTACGGGGGTGAGAGACCGCCAACTTCCTGACTCCGGGTAACTACTGAGAATTTCTTGACGGAAAAACTCAATAATTAACTTTTGGCCCGAACCGGGATTCGAACCCAGGACCTCATGGTCAGTCGCACTACTACAACCACTAGACCAACGAGGCAGTTATGGGTTATTTGAGCTATATGGCCAGCCCATTATCAGTTCAGCTTACCAATCCATTACTAGTTTTACCAGGTTGCTTATTAAAATTTAGCCACAAGTATTATTCAATGTTCGTAAAAATTGAATTTTTATTGAATAAACAGACGGGTGTATTAAACTTGCGATGAGAAAATGCTGCAGCATATCTCAACTTCGTACGAAATTAAATTCTAGTGATGTCGGAAGAGGCGTACATATTATATCGGTAATGCCAGAATGTTCTAACAGCAGAATAACCTTTGAATACTTCAGACGTAATATCCCGGATCTATATAGGGAAGCAACGTAATACGACTTCTAGACTTAAAGACTTCTAGTAATGCAAACGTTAAATTCGTCTGCGAAGTGTGACGGTTTTGACAAATTAATTCTATTACGAGCGGGATCCATGCCCAGTTGTGAGCTATAACGGTTGGAAAAAGAAAACATGAATTACAAATCCATCCCATCAAGTGTACTATTGGTTTAATGTGGAATTTTTGAATATTTATACTAATTATATTAATATTATAAATGTTAAATTTGTATAAATAATGATTTATTATATTTACACGAACACTACACATTGATTAAAACTACTATTACGGATTTTATCGCGTTTTATTTATTAACTTCCCAGTGGGAAGTTATTGTAATGGGTCCGATTTTGCAAATTGAAAGTTTTAACATAATAATATCTCCACGTTTCAAGTTCTTTAGAGTCGAATAGTATGGTTTTTAAGAGGATGTCCGTGTACATGTACGTATGTATGTATGTTCGGATTCAATTTTCACCACGTGTATCTCGAGAACAAAGATTGATATTGACATGGAACCAGTTTCATTTAACGCGTAATTATGTAACTAGACCTCAATAAATTTTGAGCAAGATCGGTCAAGTCGTTTTTGTGCCGAATGAAAAATTGTATAAAGTATTGTTACGAGCTTGAGGTTCGTGACAATAAAAATTGCCGATAAAATTACCTAAATTAACACTTTAATTTACTTTATACAAATTAAAGTAAAAAAACACTAATAATTAAACACACTAATTCACTTAATTTCACTCCGAAGCTTCGCTTGTGTCGCCGAGTTAAACTCTGTACTCCTCGATCGCATCTTGCAGCGCCTATTTATATAATTAGCAAAGAAGCGTCCCGAACATTCACGTAAATGCGCGCCAGGCAACGAGAATTCGAGTATAGATTTTCTAGAAACTTAGTTCTTCGGGTGGCGCTGTCCGTCGAAAGATGTGTGATGTCATTTACTGCAACGCTCTACTCGCTCTCGTTCCTGACACTAGATGGCGCGAGTAAATCGTCGACTTGAGCGCGTTACAGTATTAAAACATATGATATTTTTTTATTTTTTCGACTGGGAAGTTAGTGGTGGACTTTTCGGGTCGCACCTAGACCGTTTTTTTATTTTTAAACGCGATATAAAAGTAGTCTTAATCAATGTGAATGTTTGTTTCACATTTAATATATCAGTACTTCAATCACGCTTCAAATGCAGGACGGACTTTAATGAAATTTGGCATAGATGTCGGATATGTCGTGGGATTCGACAGGGAATTTTATAGTTCTGGAATGGAGTGGAGAACATTAAGCTCCACATTCGCAGTAAATTCTGGATTAAAAATAAAAATCAAATAGTATCTAATATGCTTGAGACCATTTTCGCACCTTCTAAACTGCTAATGTTATCTATCTAGTTATCTTACCGAACATATATATTACGAAAAAATTTAAAGCTAATAACTTTACCTTCGCTGGTACGTACTGATCAGCGGCAGGTCAAGTAGAGGGAGGTCTCGATTGATGGAGTGCGCCAGCGCAGTCGTAAGGCCGTCGTCTGACGGGAAGACGGAGTGACTGTGTTGTGAAAGTGCATTTATTCTGTGTCTACGGTAGGTTGGTTTTGATGTTACTTGTTGTTGACAATATTATTACATTAACTATATTTTTTAACCTATTTTCTACCAATTAATATAAAATATAGATAACAAATAAGGTATTAAAATAGCGGTCTGTCTGAAAACCTTGGGTGTTTGGCGATTAGCATAGAATTAGTTTTTTTTGTACGTTAGCAATTTGCGTTGGGATATTTGCATAATTATTGCCGTTCATGCATATGGGCAGGATTAAATTTGATGCCTTTTCGAACTAACGCTTCTTTGTCTACAGATGATTATGTTCTAAGATTTATTCACACTGTTTTATCGCTTAGCATATTAGCAAGTAATTGTACTATCTTTTGCATTAACAACGATTTAAACACTTTTCAAATTATTTTGAGTGGTATTGATTATTCATTATACAAAATAATTTAAAATTTGAAGAAATTTCTTTTCATCTGCCTTGCACATATCAAACACGATTTTAAATAGATGTCTTAAATATTTGTTTACAATATTTTTTGCATGGACCACAAAAATTAAAGCTTTTAAATTGAAACTCTAGTCTTTAAATATATTAAAATTACTATTGCTCATTTATATTGTTACATCTGCTCAAAATAAAGAAGACCACTGTGGAAAAGAATCGAACATTAGTTTGATTCAAATATTAATACGAAATAATACCTACTGTTTAAGCTATTATGCTATATTATGTGTTTTAAATGATCAACAAACTTATCAAAATATTTAGGGTGGTTAAATCAGAGTACTAGTTGTAGCTATCAAACATCCGAGTTGCTAACTAATTTTCCGGTGTCATAAAATAATTTTTATTTATTGTTTTTAAGGTGCAATAGAGCTGCGATACCCCTATTTAATTACACAACACCTTAATACACGTCCAAGTTTAACATATAACTACATGAGGCATAGACAGATTAGGATGGGTGAATGTGTGCGCGAAAAAAAACATAAACACACACGTCTGTCACCCAGAGGGGTAGGCAGAGGCCACAAACTTCCATATCAATCTTTTTCATCGTTGATCAAGGGTACTCTTTATTTGGCCCATTTTCAATATATCGCCAATTTGGTTGATAAACTTCAGTCTAGTGCGTCTCTTGCGGACTCTGCTATTCACTTCTGCAACATGAATGTTATTTACACTTCCAACAAAACAAAGTGAAATTCGTCGCCAAGGTCAAAAACAGTCACTATAGTATTAAGAAGTGCAAAGTCCCGCGACAGACTGAATTGCTCGAATTTCCTATAAATATATAATTTTAGTACATTTATAATAAGTAAAGTACAATCTAAAGTATACGTCCTTCATTTTAAAAAGTATTTTGGTGTAAGGAAGTCTACTGCAGTGGTTCAATGCATGTTATCAGATGTTACACGTAGATGCCAGCTCCTTCCACTTGACCGCATTCAGCGCAGAGCGGTCCGAATCCTCTACCACCAAAATCTCTCTGATCGGGTCGATTCACTGGCGCTGCGTAGAGATGTTGCATCCCTTTGCGTTTTCTGTCGCATCTACGGGAGTGCTTTGAGGAATTGTTCGGATTAATCCAAGGCACCAAATTTCACGAACGCACATCGCGTCAAAATTCACGATACCATCCTCATCATTTGGATGCTTGGCGGTCCACCACTGTGCGTTTTACTAGGAGTTTTCTTCCTCGTATAACTCCTGTACGGAATTGTTTACCACCGGCGATTTTTCCGGACCGATACGATTTAGGGACCTTCAAGAAAAAATCTTACTCCTTTCTAAAAGGCCGGTAAAGCACCTGCATGCAATTCCCCTGGTGTTGTGGTTGTTCATGGGCGGCGATAGTCACTTACCATCAGGTGAGCCGTATGCTCGTTTGCCCTCAGATATGCAGGATTCCTCATTGGTGTCATTGAAGTTGAAACAATTTACTCGTGTGTTATGAAGTTTTAGGGCAAGTGCTAAGCAGTAAGCGCAGCAAGCGTACGGCTTCAAAAGTAAAGGACACTTAAAAGAACTAAAAATAATAAAATCCCACCTAATAGCTTCAGAAGGCATAGTATATAGAAGTAGATACTAAGACTAAGTATACATAGTATATAGGAGTATTAAAGCCTCAACTTCATAAGCTATTTCGTGAAAATTGTTTAATTATTCTAGGTCCATTGAAGTGGGCTTCTACTTTTTATTAAATGTCTAATTTTTGATCTTGTGTGGTCTAATGATAATCATTATCACAAGCTCAAAAGTAAGTTAAATTAGATACTTCATCGCCTATTTTCACCTTCTTAATTTTATTTTTCAGCTTCTTAATCTAAATTCATAATTGACAAATGTAACATACAAAAAAAAAAACGTACAAAAACATACTCAAATTCCTTTTTTAAATCGGCTTTTATGGTAATACACGGAATCACAATAATTAGCACGATTATAAATTAGCCCTAATGTGAATTTAAACATTTCCGTTAAAATATTAACAAATGTCGTCTCTTATTGCATCAATACTTTGAAATTTTCTCCTCGTTCTGCTTCTTTGTAATGGCATATCAATGAAAGTTATAAACGTAATCATTTGCAGCGATGCAAGACATATTTTCTTAAAATAATTGATTGTTGAATTGTCATAAATGTGTATTTTTGTAAGCTGGTTATCAATACTGGTTACTACAATAGGTATGAATTATTTTATTGGCTTAAGCAATAATATCGGTATTTTACATAGTAGCGGGTGTGTAGCGTATTTTGCGAGCGGTTCGACAACCGTATTTATTATAATGAAATGTTATCAGGACGTTTTTATTTCCCTTTTTCGTCTCTGACGACACCCACAAGATAATATTGCAGAGTTGGTGATACATCCCCCGTGATCATAATACGCACTATAGTATTTGATGACCAAAGTGCTGTGAAGCACTAGAAACGTCGGCAAATATTTAAGAAAACCTAGGTATGATCTGAAAATCACCTAGATCATATAAACGTCTTGTTGTTTATTAATTTAAAACAAACACATTTAAAAAATTGTAGCTACCACTATGTAAAAATGATAATTTAAATACTATAATGTAAATAATGATAATTTTAATATTTTAACGCATATTATTTTAATTTATTACATTTTCATTTCGGTAGAGTGAAGATGAAGTTTTGAATTCGCAAATTACCAGAACGGTTTAATTTCTAACAAGAAACATAAATCAACACT
The DNA here is from genome assembly GCA_036936625.1 of Parnassius smintheus behrii. NCBI lineage: Eukaryota > Metazoa > Arthropoda > Insecta > Lepidoptera > Papilionidae > Parnassius > Parnassius smintheus. The sequence goes on along the minus strand of JAUPFT010000036.1, from coordinate 69,258 downwards.
ACATTTAATTTCCTGCAAATCATAATCCAATTCAGTCTTGTGCCTCGTAAGTCTTCATTCACATACAGTAATGTTTTCGCAACAAGCGTGTGTTTATAATATGTCAAGATCCATTGCTAAATTCCTGACATGAGCATAAGGGTCGCAGTTCAAACTTCTTAAGCAAACTAACAGTATTGCACAGATGTTAAATACAACGAACTACAATGTGGCGCTTGTTATATTTCTACTATTCTAATGTTGGTTTAATAAATTTGAATAATGAAACTTGAAGACTTTAATTAAACCTAAAATATTATTGAATTAAATCTAACAGTTAACTTTAAATTTTAACTCTTAAGTACAACATAGACCTATATTTTGTGATGTTAGTGCTGTTATCCTTTTGACTTTCATAGCTTTGTTTGACTCGTACCTCGAGCTGTATAAGGCTGCGAACTCTTCATGTTAAACGTAATAACATAAACACTCACGCCTGTCAGCCAGAGGGGTAGGCAGAGACTACAGACATCCATTTAGCACGATCCTGACATACCTTTCTCGCCTCTTCCACAACCATATACATACGCATACATTGCTCGTCGGTTAAGGGTACTCTTAATTTGGCCCATTTTTAGTATATCGCCAATTTGGTCGACAAACTTCCGCCTAGGACGTCCCTTTCCGACTCTTCCATTCACTTCTGCAACATATATTTGCTTTGTCAGTCTTTCCGCATTCATTCTTTCTACATGACCAAACCACCGAAGCATTCTTTTCTTAATCCTGGTCACCGCATCATCTTGCAAACCACACTCTTCTTTTATCACACAGTTTCTCAACCTGTCACTCAGATTCAGCCCTAACATACTCCTTAGCGACCGCATTTCTACTGCATTTATTCTAATCTCGTGCTTCTTCTGCCACACCGAACTTTCACTACCATACGTTAAAGTAGGGACTAATACAGCACTGTGAATTGCCATACGTGCCTTTTTTGACACATTCTGACTTTTCACAATAGAGATATAGAGATATTAAACGTAATACTACGCATTTAAGTAATAAATATAATTTAAGTAATACATTATCTAAAACTGCATGACAATCAGTTCACACTTCGTTCCGGACTGTCCACAGAAAGTGCGACACTTTGCCTTAAGCACACTATCAGATATTATGTTGATAGGAAAACACTTGTTTACGCTTGTTTTCTTGACCTGTCGAAAGCATTTGACCTGGTCTCCTAGAATATACTGTGGAAAAATTGGAGGATATTAAATTATCAGGTTAACTGATACAGATTTTAAAATATTGGTATGGGGAACAGGTCAACTGCGTTAGATACTAATGATAATACTAATCATACGTGGTAGAGCCATGCTGCAGTTATATTAGATGTATAGTTGTAGCACGAATGGGTCGGCTCGACCGGGGAAGGACCACGCTCTCACAGAATACCAGCGTGAAATAGTAGCTTAATGCTGCTGTATTTCGTATGGTGAGTGTAGAGAACCGGAGACCCATTTTACTGGAAACGAGGCATTCCATCTTAGTCCTCACGGGTGACAACGCATCTGCATTTTGATTCGTAATCGAGGATAGATGTAGATGTCTATGGACCACAGCAACCACTTACCATCAGGTGGACTGTGTGCTCGTTTGTCACCCTATCCTATAAAAAAAAATGATTTGTCTGAACCATACCGGTCAGAGTGCGGGGTGAGACAGGGTGGGCTTAGCTCACCTAGTCGCTTTAACCTCTATGTAAATGGACTT